>OX439474.1:2980032-3019620 GCA_949320105.2 Crepidodera aurea
AATCACCATATGTCCTGTTTCTACTATACTAATGTTTGAATTGTTAAACAATATAAATATCTCCCAATGCAACGTTTGTGATAAAAATAAAACGTTTTTTTATGAATAAGAGTTTAACTGACTAACTACCGGTATATATTTCATTTGCTGCAACTACGTTTTTTGACGATAATTAAACTATTTTTGTTTAAATTTAAATGAATTCTTAGTAGTAACATCAAACCGGTTTCGTACAGGGTGTCCCAAATTGGTGAGTTTTGCAGGGTATCTCGTAAACTAGAAGAGATAGAAGAAAAGCAGTTAAGATGTTATGACTTCTTTTTTTGTTAAAGTAACGATAGCCTAATTAAATCTTTAGTAACTCCCTGCAGTTGGAAGATACAGGGCGATTATTGAAAACTGTCGAAAACTACAAGGTACTATAACTTCTTAATTAAGAAAAATATAAAAAAACGTTATAAAAACTTTTGATAGATATAATATTAAAGAGTTCAGTGGCGCACAGATTATTTTTTTTAGGGGGCTCACTAAGGAAATATAATGCAAACTTATGTTTTTTAAATGGGACACCCTGTATATTTTGACGTTTTTCGTTTCCTTTTTTAATTCTCATTCACCTGATATGACATACTATATATCTATTTTCAATGGTTGGAGCTACAGTGCAAATAAACCATTTATGGATGTTATCAGGTGAAACACCCTTAAAAAATTGAACACTCAGTAACTAAATTTAACATTTTATTGTAAGGATACTGATGTGTGACAATTTTATTTATCAAAATTATAATTAATAAAAAATAAAACCAGATTAAAAAAATAAAAACAATAAACTTATGAAACAACAAGAAACATTGTAACAACTAATCTACCTATAACTAATTTTATTAGAATGTAAAAATTACATTAAATGTTCAAAATGCTCTCCGTTTTCATCGATTAAAAAGTTTTTCGTTTAAATAATCTCCAGTCAATTCAGCATTACCAAAAATAAAATCATAAAATAATATTTACAAGACTAACTTCGAAAGTAGGGAAGATTTATTACAAAATATTCATGCCGCATTTAGAAAAATAACATTTTGAACATTTAATGTAATTTTCACATTCTAATAAAATTAGTTATAGGTAGATTAGTTGTTACAATGTTTCTTGTTGTTTCATTGTTGCTTCATTGCTTCAAGTTTATTGTTTTTATTTTTTTAATCTGGTTTTATTTTTTATTAATTATAATTTTGATAAATAAAATTGTCACACATCAGTATCCTTATAATAAAATGTTAAATTTCGTTACTGAGTGTTCAATTTTTTAAGGGTGTTTCACCTGATAACATCCATAAATGGTTTATTTGCACTGTAGCTCCAACCATTGAAAATAGATATATAGTATGTCATATCAGGTGAATGAGAATTAAAAAAGAAAACGAAAAACGTCAAAATATACAGGGTGTCCCATTTAAGAAAACATAAGTTTGCATTATATTTCCTTAGTGAGCCCCCTAAAAAAATAATCTGTGCGCCACTGAACTCTTTAATATTATATCTATCAAAAGTTTTTATAACGTTTTTTTTATATTTTTCTTAATTAAGAAGTTATAGTACCTTGTAATTTTCGACAGTTTTCAATAATCGCCCTGTATCTTCCAACTGCAGGGAGTTACTAAAGATTTAATTAGGCTATCGTTACTTTAACAAAAAAAGAAGTCATAACATCTTAACTGCTTTTCTTCTATCTCTTCTAGTTTACGAGATACCCTGCAAAACGCACCAATTTGGGACACCCTGTACAGTAGCGTCAAATTGCAACTGTCAGAGTTATTCCGCTCCGACTAACAATCTCTTTTGGGCAGTGTAAACTTTCAAATGATTGCCAACAAGGAAATTTGAACTTGGAACGAAATGAAATTCCTTTCATTAGTCGCGAACTACTCCGAAGCTCATCAGCCAGCGCAATCTGTGGGGCATTAGTCGTGGGATCCGGTAACACAAGAGTTTTGATTCCCTCGAAACGACTCGGGCAGGCACTTCATCGAAGGGTCAAGCGTGTGCCGAGGACCTTTCCAAAGCCCCTACGCCCTTAACTCATTTCTCCTTGGTGCTCTTCTGGCCTCTCATAATTCTTTCTGCAGCTCATTGCCAGACTAGCGTTTCATGTTCGTCCGATGGTTTATGGCCACTCGGAAGTTTTATATTATTGGGATCAGAAGATCGAAAATGGAGATCGGCGGAAAAGAAAAGACGCGGGACTAATGTGTGTGTTTGAAAGGAATTCGGTGTTAGAAATTGAAGACGACTTTGCGCGATATAAATTAAAAATAACAAGTTTATTTTTTAGCACGAGATGAGGATAAAAAGTCTTACAAAAGCAAAAACTTTTACTCATTGCTCAAAGTTAGTCGGCTTCATAATTAATTGAAAAATTTGGCTTCTTACGTTTATCTTACTAGGCAAAAAGTATAGATTTACATAAATAAAGCAAGTATAAATAATTTATTTAACATTTTAAGATTTTCCAATGAAACATCAAAAATTCGCCTTTAAAATTTCAACAGTCAACAGTGAACCATGCAGGTACAGTGAACCACCCCCTCCATTAACCAAATTTAAAATATTAAAGTTGAAAACGTACGTGACATAAGACACTAATCCCAATCCCTCATCAAGTGTTATTGTAGTAAAGAGGTTTACGGGATTCTTTGATACCAAACTAAAATTTTTAAGTTAAGTTATATTTTTCTTACACTGTTCTTATACTGAACCAGTGTACGGAACAATTCGACAACAATCTGCCTACCGCAAATTTGATGTTTCTTTCAATGCACTTATACTGTATTTGAAAATCAAGAGAGAGTAAATTCCCAGAATAAAAAGTAATTCGGTATGCAAAACTATAGTACAGTACGTGCGGTAAAACTTAAATATTTGTAATGTATTCTAAATTGTTTTTGTTAATTTCAATACAAAATTTATTAAATTTCTTGGACTATCACATTATTTTATGATCTTTCATTGTTACTACAGTAGGCCTAAGAGGATTAACGTGCGTCATAGGCGTAACCAGAATAGAAAGGGATAATTGTTATTTAACGACCTCCGAATGGCAACAGCTTCTAATGACAGATATTTTGACTTAAATAGTTTCTAGAAATGCAGTTATTTGATTTTCGATAAACGTGACAAATAGTAGTGACTAAAAATGGAAGCAGTTTGTGAGTATACGCCAGTGAAAAAATTAAAACTAGACCATTTATCGCTCAATGAAAAGAGTGCTGTAGTGAATGTGTACCACTATTTTAAACATCAAAATCCCTCAAACACTATTGACAGTGTAGTTGAAACAACATCTAAGGCAATGGGATATGGAAAATCTACAATATATAGAGTTCTAAAGGAGGAAAAATCAGGTGGAGTAACCTCACCAAAGCCGAAACCAGGTAGACCAAAACTATTAAAAGTCAACGTGGACGAGTTTTTTAAAAATGCTATTCGTAAGCTTGTTCACTCATTTTTTATAAACAAGCAAATACCAACTTTAGATAAAGTTTTGCAAGCCATTACGAATGATGTTGATTTACCCACAATAAGCCGGGATAAACTATGGAAAGTGTTACATGAGTTAAACTTTAAATTTGAAAAAATGGGCAGACACTCAATGCTAATTGATTCTGAAGAAATTGTATGTTGGAGAAGACAGTACCTCAGAAGAATACAACAAGTTAAAGCTCAAAATAAAAACATTTATTATTTAGATGAAACATGGGTTAATGAAGGACATTGTGTAGGAAGAGTTTGGAAAGACAAAAATATAAAATCATCCCATCAAGCTTTTCTAGAAGGATATACTACTGGTTTTAAGGAACCTATAGGAAAAGGTAAAAGATTAATTATTTGTCATATAGGCAGTACAAACGGTTTTTTTGAGAATGGTTTACTCTTATTTGAATCAAAAAAAACCGTTGATTATCACGAAGAAATGAATGGAGACGTGTTTGAGGAATATTTTGAACAGATGATTCAATTCATACCAAAAGGATCGGTTATTGTAATGGACAATGCAAGTTACCACTCCAGATTACTTGAACCTTTACCAACCACTAAATGGAAAAAGGGTGAAATTGCAAAATGGTTATCTTCTAAAAATTTAGCCTTTGACAATACAATGCTGAGGGCAGAATTGTTAACTATTGCTAAAAAACATAAGCAAAATTATAAAAAATATAATATTGAGGAGATAGCCAGAAAACGAGAAATTGAAATCCTTCGTTTACCACCCTACCATTGTGAGCTGAATCCGATAGAATTAATATGGGCTCAAGTTAAAGGTTATGTTGCCAGAAATAACACTACTTTTAAATTATCAGATGTTAAAAATCTCTTCAATAAGGCAATATCTGAAGTAACAAGTGAAAATTGGCAAAAATGTATTAGACACGTTACAGAAATAGAAAAAAAAATGTGGGAGCTAGATAACATAATTGATATTACTATAGAGCCCATTGTAATTTCTCTAGAATCAGATGGTGAATCTTCTGACACAGAGTGCGAGGAACCATAACTTTAAAATTATTAATTTATGTACTTTAATTTTATTTTTAGATTTTTATTTTTTAAGATTTAATATTGTCGTATTTTTTGCATGTTGCTCGTCAAATTTTATCCTTGCGGTTGGTTTTTTTTTCTCATATACCTACTTCTGTACATATTATATACATATTTTGTAAATAAACATATGCCTAAAACAAAATGCCTAAAATAATATTGACTTTTACCCAAATTAAATTACTACTTACGAATTATGTTTATCTATCTAAAATTGGTAATCTAGGTATAAATAACTAAAACAAATTAAATATTTCTATTTCCATATTAATTTAATTTTGAAAACGCACGTCTATGATTTACTGCCTTTAACACTGATAACTGCAAAACATTTCTGGGAATTTACTCTCTCTTGATTTTCAAATACAGTATAACATGCGTTAGACAATGGCGTTCCATAGATTTTAATTAAAGATGCAGTTACCAAAAGTTGTATTCTATATGTTTTCCTATTATTAAGAAATATTGTTTATTTTTGTATTACATGTTAACCAAGCTTCTTAGATGTTATTTATCCATTTTATCCTTCCACAGTGAACCAAGGGTTTTTTTTTTAACAATTCATAGTACAAATAATTTTATATTTAACCACACTAATAGTACCTAAAGTTGAAGGATTTAAGCCGCACTTTACTTTCCAGATCCACTCATAGTTTTAGAATAAATAGAAAGTTGATTGGCGATTGGCTTGAAAGTAGGCGGGAAAATTAAAAAAGCTGTCAGTGTTAATTTTCAATTGGCTGCAGCTGTTGTTGACGTTTATCAACTGCTTGTCACAGAGGTTAGTTAAATGCATTAAAAGTTACCTAGTTTCTGGGGATTTCACCCTTTTCGGCCAGATCTACTGACGCTTGATCTTCGCGAATAGTCACGGCGGACAGGCCCCGTTTCCGGGACGGACAACAGCAGCGTGTAGGGCACAGGTTCCGTCAACAGAAGATCGCTCAGCTCACTCTATTTATCACTATATAAGAAAAACTCTATGTTCAATTGATTTTATTATTTATTGATCTGCAGTGAAGGAAAATTATAGGTCTGATATTCATACTTGGGTAAAAACCTCCACAAAAACCTGTGACCAGACTCTCGACGTGTGGCAGATATTGATATCATATTTTTTCAAAAATTTTCAGTTACAAAAATAGTTCATTCGTACATTACATTACAATTTGTTCTTGGAAAATACAAAGTCACAATCAACCTTAAAATGTACTATGAAAATAGAGAATTTTAAATGTCTCTTTAAAGTTTCTTGTAAAATAAAAAATTGAAATCTATGTTAATAGTACACGTGTACAAGCATTCATTCTTTTTCTCTCTCTCTCTCTCTCTCTCTCTCTCTCTCTCTCTCTCTCTCTCTCTCTCTCTCTCTCTCTCTCTCTCTCTCTCTCTCTCTCTCTCTCTATGATAATGAAAACTTAAATATTAAAACTGTCCGCATAATAAAATAGTAGCCGTAAGGGGTAGTCTCACACTATCGGGGAAGGGAAGAATCTTTACCCGATGTGCATAAAGCATTTCCACCCGCCAAAAAAAAAAGATTAGCTTTAGGTTAGGTTAGATCTTTGTAATAAAGTAATAAATAAAGAAAAGTACGATACGTGTGACATTTTGATATTTGTTACATTCTGACAGGTGTCATATTTTGACATTTGTTCATTTTGACAGTTGTTACATTCTGACAGTTGTTACATTCTGACACGTATCACATTTGAACAGTTGTCACGTTTTTACAGGTGTTACATTTTGACAAGTGTCCATTTTAACAGTGTTACTCAACGTTCCTATAAATATTTACCTAAACCCATGATTTCTGAAATTGAATTGGCAACGTTGTATTTTCAACTTTGAATTTATGAGATGGCTATCATTTGACAAGCAAATTATTTATGTCCGTCAAATGAACCTTTCCTTTTTTATATAAAGCGGCAAATTTAAAATTGAATTCTTTCAGATTAAAACGCCAGAAATTAAATAAAGTCGAACCTTTTTACTACTATACTATACAGAAGAAAGGAGTGCAGTATTTAATTTGCAGAACGTAGTACAGGTTCAAGAGGTACAAATTTTATTTTTACCTCATCCTTCAATGCTTATTTGTAGTTAAAATTTAAATTTTAATACATCTGATCGGCATAATATAGTTTTTGTCTAGATTCTTGTTTCCATGGTTTTTACTGTAATAAATTTGTTCTTTTGACAGATAAGTCAGACTTTATTTATTCATAGCCGTATCGTATGTATTTTATTTGATTCAGAATTTTGTATTAATATATATTTCAAAATGTCTTCATTCTAAAAATATTATCAGTCCTCCTAAATCCTTGAAGGCAGAATTATTACTAATAGCAAGAAAACATAAAAACAAAATCAAAAAATATATTATAGATGAGATGGCCAGAGAAAAAGGAATTAAAATTCTCAGATTGCCTCCGAACCACGCAGAGTTAAATTCCATTGAACTGATCTGGTCTCAATTATTAAAAGGTTATGTTTCTCAAAACAATAAAACATTTACATTTCCTGATGTGCGAAATTTGTTTTTGAAGGCAGTTTCAGATGTAAATAGAGAACATTGGGGAAAATGCATTGGTCATGTTAAAAATGTGGAAAATTCATTTAGGAAAGTGGATATATCAATGGATAATTTAATAGAACCGATAATAATAAACCTCAGAAAAGACAATTATAGTGATACCAGTAGTTTTAGTGAAGACAGTGACTTTTAAAGATAGTTCTTGAACTAACTTTTTTTTTAATCTTTGAGTTTAGGTAAGTACTGAAGCGTTACTTTTAATGCCAAGAGATTAAAAAAAGTTTAATCCCAACATATAACCCTCCTTGTTATTTATTGGTTAAATTTAATTCGTTCAATGTTAAAGTGTCAGATGCATAAGGTTTATTTTTATTTTTTGTAAATAATATAACTTCAAAATTTAATCTACGAAGTGCGTATATATATTTTATATGCTAATTATTTATATTATAGAAACTTATTTTGCAAAGTACGCCTATGGAATGTGACGTTATATCCCCACTTTTACTGTACTCCTCTCCCTTTATAGTATATATTACTATAGAAACAAGTTTTTATATCTCCCGTTGCTAGGAAATAAAACTAAAAGCTTAACTTTTCTTGTAAATATCTCGGAAGATCGAATTTTCACAGACATGAGACCTGCATTTTTTGCCGATTTAGATAGGAATTAGTCTACCCTGAAAGTTTTATTGAATTCTGACTAGTGGATTTCGAGATCCTCTGGACACACACACACACACACACACACACACACACACACACACACACACACACACACACACACACACACACACACACACACACACACACACACACACACACACACACACACACACACACACACACACACACACACACACACACACACACACACACACACACACACACACACACACACACACACACACACACACACACACACACACACACACACACACACACACACACACACACACACACACACACACACACACACACACACACACACACACACACACACACACACACACACACACACACACACACACACACACACACACACACACACACACACACACACACACACACACACACACACACACACACACACACACACACACACACACACACACACACACACACACACACACACACACACACACACACACACACACACACACACACACACACACACACACACACACACACACACACACACACACACACACACACACACACACACACACACACACACACACACACACACACACACACACACACACACACACACACACACACACACACACACACACACACACACACACACACACACACACACACACACACACACACACACACACACACACACACACACACACACACACACACACACACACACACACACACACACACACACACACACACACACACACACACACACACACACACACACACACACACACACACACACACACACACACACACACACACACACACACACACACACACACACACACACACACACACACACACACACACACACACACACACACACACACACACACACACACACACACACACACACACACACACACACACACACACACACACACACACACACACACACACACACACACACACACACACACACACACACACACACACACACACACACACACACACACACACACACACACACACACACACACACACACACACACACACACACACACACACACACACACACACACACACACACACACACACACACACACACACACACACACACACACACACACACACACACACACACACACACACACACACACACACACACACACACACACACACACACACACACACACACACACACACACACACACACACACACACACACACACACACACACACACACACACACACACACACACACACACACACACACACACACACACACACACACACACACACACACACACACACACACACACACACACACACACACACACACACACACACACACACACACACACACACACACACACACACACACACACACACACACACACACACACACACACACACACACACACACACACACACACACACACACACACACACACACACACACACACACACACACACACACACACACACACACACACACACACACACACACACACACACACACACACACACACACACACACACACACACACACACACACACACACACACACACACACACACACACACACACACACACACACACACACACACACACACACACACACACACACACACACACACACACACACACACACACACACACACACACACACACACACACACACACACACACACACACACACACACACACACACACACACACACATACAAACCTTGCTCGTTTAATAGTATTTGATTCAGTCGGAAGGACACAATAACGATAAGAAAAAAGGGTGGTTCACTGTTGAACAACTGACCCTACCCTTTATTTTTTTCAAAATTCCTGCGAGCTTGAATATTCTGTTGACCCAAAATTTCTGAGGGACTTGAATATCTCAGTGGTCCAAAATATCTGCGGGCTTCAATAATGTTCTTTTGACTCTTAATTTCTGCGGGCTTGAATATCGAGTTAGTCCTAAATTTTTGGGGGTTCGAAAATTTTATGGGCTAAAAATTCTTGCAGGATTTAAAAAAATATATCAACTTAAAAGCGCTGTTAATTAATTGAAGCCAATGTTATTTTGCGAATTAACAGTTTTAAGTTTCTGAAATGTATAAAAAAAGTTTAAAAAATAATCATTTTTTTTTAATTTCCCTATTATGATTCCGTACTTCTTGATGACGAATTACATGAATATTTCCAGAAATTAGTTATCGAAACGCTGCCATTCTTTAACCTTCTAGTAATCTTAATGAAACCAGCGACTGAACAATACATTTTCTGTATTGTTCTCGTTGAAAGGTCTATTAAAACTTGTAGAGAGTGAGTAAATATAGCATGCAAATTGGATGAACTATTTCCCGATCACATGTTGACTTTGCTATCGCTAGAAGAGGGTTTAATTTAAGGGTACTTTTCAGTCCAGAATGCCATTAATTCTCTAATCCGAATTAATTGCGGAAAACAAAAGGCTACGAACAAAATTCTAGGGGATATTAAATTATGTAGCTTTAACCTCAATAGACTTATTCAAGTTAAATAGGTATCGAAAAACTCAGTAGGGCATTCGAATACAATATATTCTATTGTTTCCATAACGTTTTAATAATTAATAATGAATAAAATTAATGAATGTCGGTACTACATATAATCAGAATAGAAAATTGAACAATAAACGACGACTAATTTCGGCTATTAGCCATCATCAGGCCTACAAAAAATATAACAAGAAAGTAGCAACAATCTTATAATGAACCATGACAACTTACCCTGGGGTAAAAATTATTAAAATTTAAGAATTTTATTGTTATTATAAAATTGTTATTATAAAAACATTTTAAAAAATTCGACATCTCTCAATATTGGGGTGAACAATTCGCTTCCAAAATTGTCGGTTGAAAAAGTTGGAATAGGTGGAAATGAGCAACTGCCCAACCCCTTCAAAATTGTTGGCACATTATCGCACCAATTAATGTTAAGCAAACGTAATTTTACAAATTTAACACTATGATAATCCTCTATGGTGACGAACGGGTAGGCCAACCCTCCATCCTCAACGGAGGATTCTTAAAATTCAGTAAAGGATATAAACATTTCATCCGAACTTGAACTTGCAAATGTGAATGACAAGATGTTGTACGGTAGATCTTTAGAAATTAATAAATAAAATTTAGAAAGAAAAAGAAGAATCTAATCCAAAAAAGTACAATAATTACGAAATATTAAAGTGAGATTGGGTACAGGATAAATTTGAATAATTAAAACCACAAGAAGAAAGTGACATTTAGAAATAAACAAAGAAATCTTACGGTAGGGGTAAATGACATTATTATAGGTTAGAAAATACTTTAAATCGAGTCGTTAAAAATGTCTGAAAGGAACAAGTAATTGTCTTTAGGGTAAAGTTGTTCGTTTAAACAGTTGAAATTGTCATTATGGAGACATGAGTTATATTTCAAACATTTCCAAAAGGTTAAGTCTAAAACTCTTCGGGCATTTATGTAGAAGTTTTGCATTGGAAGGAGAAAAAGAATGATGAGAAGAAAGAATATGGTTGGCGAAAGAAGAAAAAGTATTGACAATGTCTGTGCCTTGCTTTCGATACATTGACTTTAATCAAATTTGCTTTTTTATTTTCATTCATGTTTTACTAGCCAAAAACAAAATTGGTACTTAGAAACTCTACCTTACTGGTAGCCATTGTTGGATTTGATACCGAAGCTAAAACATAAGCAAAAGAAACAACTATGATTAGTCTTGTTGTTGACATGATGTATACAAGTATAGTACATGGTCCCAGAACGCCTCCTTGTGGAAGTCCGGTGCAACAAAAGCGTTTTTCACTGAATAGCAGTAAAAATAGAAATTTTAAGAATAATTTGTTAAAAGACACAATTGGGACATATTCACTTTCTCGTATTTTTATTTCGATGGAACAATAACTCGTAAAAAATAATCCCCTATTCACTTTTTCAGTTAATTATTCAAAACCAGAGATAAAATTTGCCACCGCCAACTTCGTTCTTTGAAAAATGGCACCCATTTACCTCATTTTTCATTATTCCAATGAAGAGTTTCCATTCCGTGAGATAAAAAGTTCATTTTCCTTTTACGACTTCGCTGCCGTCAATGCTTTACATCCCGGATAGCTTCCTGTTTCCCACCTGTATACTTTAACGTTTTACTTATGTCAGAAACTTCTATTCAAATTCAACGAATTCAAGTAACAACATCGTCTCATCGTAAAACGTGGAGACGATCTTTTGAGTTGATAATTTTAAAAATTGAAATGTAATAAAAAAAAAATAAAAAATTATATGACTCGAACACAAAAGCTTAAGTTTTTTTTTTTGGGAATACAGAATAGAATAATCGATCCTTTTTAAAGAGTTTTTTTGGAAAAAAATTAGATACAGACAGATAATTAAAGTAGAAAAAACGATGGGGAGGAAAAATTGAGTTTTTATTTTTGGGTAAAACCATGGAAAATCTTGTATTTTCCTAACCATCTGCTTTTGTTTCCTAACTTATTGGACTATATTAACTAACTTGATTTTATCTTATAGTGGATTTTTAAAAATATACTTTAGCTTTTTTTGACCGTTAATAAAAACGGTTTGGCACTCCGAATTCAACATTCGACAATAAAGTAGAACTTTATTAAAATATTTGGGAATCGAAGAGGAATGTGAACGAAAGACAGAGAAGCATTTGTAAAATCTTATTAAAGGGTTTACTCATTACTAGGATGACAATTCGACGAATATTGACCCGGCGAACGTATTTTTATTGAAGGTAAAATTCTTGAGATTGAAACTACTTTCAACGTCGCGTCATCTATTATATTTGATTTAGAGTCGTAAGTAGATAAATTTATATATAAACGAATAAACTGACTAGAACTTTGATAAATTTTAAATATTGTAATTAAATGAAATACAATTTATTAAAGTACTTAAACCATATCATATTTTATTAGTTTTCTTCAACTTCATTTGTAATTTCTCTTTTATTATTTCGTTATACCTTCTGTATCTATAGAGGGAGAAGGGTGGGTCACCACAGAGCAGGTAGGCCACATTTGGCCCATTCTGCATACTTCTGAGGTTGAGCCTTCCTTCTAGCTCGTCAGCTTGTTTAAAGTAGGTGAAGACGTCGCATTAAGGCAGCTCCCTCATGTTGGCTGGTGTTAACCTCTGCTCGCCGAAAAGAAAATGTCTTTCTTATTTGTGAGAGTGTCAGGCATTCGCAAAGAATGTGTTCGACAGTCTCGTCTTCCGGTTCACATCCTCTATACAGAGGAATGTCAGGTAACCCCATCCTGTGGATGTGTTTTCGTAGATGACAGTGGCCAGTCAGGATACCAGTGGCTGTGGGCAGGTTCTGTTCATCTATTTTTTTGGTGTTTCGCAGTTCGGATACTGTATGGGTTCCTTGGCTAGCTTGCAGCCTGTTTCGTCGTCCCATCTACCCTTAAACTTTTCAAGGGAGTGCTTCTTTAGTAGGTCCGCCACAGCTGATGCCGATAAGCCTATGAAAGGGCCAGGTCCCAAGAATTTTTGGCAGGCTGCTTTCTTAGCTAACGAGTCAGATATACCGTTGCCTTTTGATTTTCCATGGCCTTTGATCCAACCTAAAGTGACCACGTTGTTGTTGCAAGCTTCGATCAGAGCCTGGTGACATTCTAATACTAGACCTGATGTAATGCGTGGTCTATTCAGAGTTCCTGTCTGCTATGCGTAAGGATGTAAATATTATTACCAGTATTGTTTCTTCTGGTAGTCTCTTTTGCGGCTATGGAGATAGCAGTGAGCTCTGTTTGAGCTACAGTTGCATTTGAAATAAATTCCACAGCCTGATTCCTCATTTGTTTTAGACCCATCGGTGTAGATGTACAAGGCACCTGCTGCCAATGAAGCCTCTTGTACGATTTTTATTATTACATCAGGTTGTATACCAGTAGAGTGTACCCGTGTCATGGTCATCACAACAACTTCCTTAATAAATATGTCAAGGGGGCTGAGACCAAGAATCACCTCCATTGCTCTAGTTGGTGTGGTTCTCATGCCCCCTGTTATGTTAAGGCATGCTATTCTTTGTATTTGATCCAATTTGCGTAAGACTGTCTACTGGCTAGTTTTGACTCTCCAGGCAATCGCACCGTACGTTATCATAGGTCTTATGATAGCAGTGTAGATCCAGACCGTAACCTTAGGTGATATTCCCCAGGTGCGGCCAATGGTTCTTCGGCATTGTTCATAAGATATGTATGCTCTTTTGGCTCTGTTTTCTAGATGAGAGTTCCATGTTAACTTGCTGTCAAAGGTGACCCCCAAATATTTCACCTCTGCAGAAAAGATTAATTTAGTTTTTAGGGGCTTTGAGGTCTAGATGTTTGCAAGCTTCCTTCGGTTCGTGAAAAGAACCATCTCTGTCTTTTTTGGGTTTATTGACAGTGAGTGGTATTTGCACCACTGTTCTTTGATGTGAAGGGCCTCTTGCAGAATCACTAGGTCATCTGCATAAACTATAGTGTAGAAATTCATCGTTAAGGCGATTGAGTAAGGTGTCTAAGACCATGTTCCACAGTAGAGGTGAGAGCACCCCTCCCTGTGGACAGCCTATTTTTCGTTATACCTTTTTTGGAATTCAGTTTTCTTTAGTTTGTAGCTTTGACTTTTTCTTGTAGTTTCTTTTATCTAATATCTTTTATTTTTATATCCATCTTTAATAAAAACTGGTCGTTTTCTATCCCCTTTCGTTATTTTCCCTGTTTTAGTTATTTAATTATAGTCGTTATGTCTATTGTTGTTCTTATTTATTTTTTCGTTTCGTGCTCTTTTGTCTATTTCCGTTGCATCTTTCTAATTTTATTTTTACCTTTAAAATTCGTTTCATTCACAAATTCCTCAGCAGCCACTGACTTGGTTGATTTTTTTACACAATTGAAAGGAAAGTTTTAATCCTCTTAAAACGAAATATCACATGGCCCAAAATTTTAGAAGTGGTTGGAGGTTCAAAGAAATATTTTGTGTGGTAGAATTTCCTATCGAAAGCAAAAATCAACCTGCTCGAGCTTTTTCTTTATTAATTTACATTTTACAAGAAATCAAAGCAATTTCTTATTCACTTTCCATCTATAGCCCCTTTTCCGGAAGGAATTCCCGTACGGCATTGCGAAATGAAACGTTGCTAAGGGGATATACACACCCTGCGGGCTTTGACAGGCAATTTCCATAAAAATTAACGGAAAATCGTATCTGGAAGTTATTTTTAAAATATTATTTGATTGAAATTCCATTACAGTGTCAATCGACTCGTTTGTCAGGTAGGGGATGCAGTCTTCCCTTCATCGTCAATTAAAAAATTTACCAAAAAATACCTGACAATTTTCCGGATGCTTCAAACGGAGCTGCCAATTAATTTAAATGTTGATCAGTTGTTTTTAATTATTTTTTCGACGCCCCATTCTTTATTAAATCAGTTCATAAAGGAATTTTTTTAAAATCTTTCATATACAGGGTGATTTATCGGTAAAAGAAATAATGTAATTTATTATTATTTACAAGGAAGGATTTGAAGGATTAATTTAAAAAAATGTCGAGTTTTTAATACGTTTATTTTTATAAACTGAACAAAGATCAGTCCAGCTTTTTATATTTCGCAGATTTTATACAACGTGCTTTATTTTTTAATGTAACGCCACCAGAGGCAATTTTCTCGAAACATCAAAAAAATTACTATCCTATTTAAAACCACCGACCACGTCATGTACTTTCTGGGCGAAATAAAATTGTCTTTTCTCTACGGTATTATTCAGCTGAACAATATGAATATATCAAACGCAAAACGAGCAAGGCGCTGTTAATTCTGAAGAGACCGACACGTAGGGCCTCTTGGGTCTAGATAATTCTAATGTGGGTCCAGCAGAACGCCCTTTGCGGCTTTATAACCCCGTTAAGTATTTAGTCCTTTGTTTAAAACCAACTTCTACGTGGAACAACGTGGATTTTCCTTCCAACTTTTTTGCGTTCAAAGGATAACGTGTTGTGGTTTTGAAGGATCATCAAAAACAAACAAATATTAATATGTTGAAGAGGACTCGAGTTTTTTTATATATAAAAGGGCATATTGAAATCGGTCCGAGTTTAAAGAATTCCTAAAACTTCAGAATTTATCTATCTTAGAAAAAAATTAGTATTCCCTAATCAGACGAAATGTTCCCCAAATGATCATGAATTTCTTTAATTGTCTTCTATTTTTTTAATCCCTTTTTAAATGCAACATTTTTCTTTTTCTTTTCTGTAAGTTCTCTATGTTTTTCAAACTGTTCGTTAGACGAAGTTAAAGTTAGAATTTGACTTTATTCTCCGCGATCTTTTCTGGTTTGATCTTACATTTGATGACCAGCTGAGAAGGAGTGAAATTTCCTCTTAAACATTTAAGGCTTTAGTTAATCGTGCATGAAATATTGGATCGTCTAGATGATGGGTGGGGCTGAGTCAAAATTATATCAAGGCACGACGTCGATAATTCGGTTAACATGGTCCTGTGACGCCCATATAATAATAATAATAATATGTTTATTACGATTCGATGAACAACAATATTGTCTTAAATCTAGGATTTTACTAATTAGAAACAGTTCATCGCTGGAAAAGGCGAGTTTTTTATTGTGAATAATCCTCAAAACCCATTTTTGTGCTTCTTTCCAGTCGAGAACTCCCCCCCCCCCCAACCCATAATACCATATGACAAGTGAGATGAGTGTTTATACTGTTTTTAGGTGATGAATATCCAAGAATTGGGATAAATATCTAAATCGACCAATGAGAGAGATTTTTTTCGTTACGAAATTAACGGGTCGATCATGATACCCAGATATTTAACAAACTCTGTTTCAGGTATTGTCGTATCTTCATTCATTCAAGTTTCCTAAGTGTGGCAGGGTAAGACGTAAATGGGAGATAATGAGTATCATTTAGGTTTAGAGTCAGTTTGTTATGTTGGAACCACTTCTTAATGACTTGAAAGTCAGTTTCTGCCTTGAGCTTTAAGTTTCCCCATTTATCTGCAGTATAAAATAATACAGTATCATCAGCAAAGTTGAGAACTGTCCCTCGGGTATCAATATTCAAGAGGCTATTTATATACAATGTGAACAATAGGGGGCCTAATACAGTGCCTTGTGGAACACCAAATGTAACAGTTCTCAGTTCGCTGATGTTTTCATTTAGGCAGACTTGTTGTTGACGATCTGTCAAATAGCTTTTCATAAGATCATGAGTTTTACCGTATGAATATAGTTTTTCAAGTAATATTTCATGACTCATGGTGTCAAACGCTTTTGACAGGTCTATAAAAATAGGTGGAGTTGTTTTATCTATTTTTATGTAAATCTAAAAAATTTGTTAGTCTACTTTTTATCAATTTCTCAATTATTTTAGAAAGTCTTGAAATCAGTGATATTGGTCTGTAATTATTAATATCCGATTTACTATACCTCCTTTATGTAGTGGCTTGATGAGACCAATTTTTAAAGATTTAGGAAAATAAGCCGAATCAAAGCATTTACTTATCAAAAAGTTCAATGGTAAGATAATAAGATCAGAAATTTGTTTCATAGTTTCAGCTCTCAATTCATCTATACGGGGGGATTTTTTAGGCTTCAGACTATTTATTATATAGATTATTTTACTGTTGGTTGGTGGAAAAAGGTTCATTGTATGATTCAAAGCAGAAATATTGTCTTGAATCTGAAAGGGTTCCTCAATTTTATTCGCATAGTTCTTACCCACATCACTGAAAAATTATTGAATTCATCGGCCATCATTTTTTCGTCAGTAATAACTTCATTGTTTTCTGATATGATATTTGTAATTTTTACTTTTACTTTTGCCACTTATATTATTCACACACGTCCACAATTTTTTTGATGACGCTTTGTTACCATCAATTTGTTTTTTAAAATAATCTTTTTTATTCTTCTGTATCAAGTTATTAAGTTTATTTTTATAGGCTTTGTATTCTATTTCTAAAACAATATTTTTCGGATCTTTTCGCAATTTATAATATAGTTCATATTTAGTTGTTATAGATTTTAATCCAAGGCATTCTGACTCTATGCTTTGAAGACTTTTTCACGACATTGGTACAGTTTTTGATATGATTATTCAAATTTTTAGATGTGCTACCATCTATGGTAAGAAGAGAGTATTGACATTAAATTTTGACTGAATCTAGTCAAGATGTCACTCTCTTCTTTTTTATCTCTTTCAGAGATTAATACAAAGTGAGTAAACCAGTAAGGAATTTTAATTTATTAGATTCGACATCCTAAGACCGGTTTCTGTCTTTCGACTTCATCAGTTAGGCTTTTCGAATCCAATAAATAAAATTCCAAACTCGTACAAGTCAATAGCTATATCCGCTATAAGGTAACATTTTTAGATGTGCTACCATCTATGGTAAGAAGAGAGTATTGACATTAAATTTTGACTGAATCTAGTCAAGATGTCACTCTCTTCTTTTTTATCTCTTTCAGAGATTAATACAAAGTGAGTAAACCAGTAAGGAATTTTAATTTATTAGATTCGACATCCTAAGACCGGTTTCTGTCTTTCGACTTCATCAGTTACTGGTTTACTCACTTTGTATTAATCTCTGAAACAGATAAAAAAGAAGAGAGTGACATCTTGACTAGATTCAGTCAAAATTTAATGTCAATACTCTCTTCTTACCATAGATGGTAGCACATCTAAAAATGTTATCTTATAGCGGATATAGCTATTGACTTGTACGAGTTTGGAATTTTATTTATTGGATTCGAAAAGCCTAACTGATGAAGTCGAAAGACAGAAACCGGTCTTAGGATGTCGAATCTAATAAATTAAAATTCCTTACTGGTTTACTCATGATTATTCAAAGTTTCAATAAACGAATCCGTTATTTTATCTATGGTTTCAGATGTATACATAGTATTTCATGATTCTATATTCAGAACATTTCTCAATTTTTTAAAATCAAAAAATTTTTTGTGGGTAGGTATTTTTTTATCCTCTTTTATTTTGTGAAAAGATGTGTGAGGATTATGGGGTCGTGGTCAGTTGAATCATGAGGGAAAATGTATGAGTTTATTTCTCTAATATTTTCTGAGTTATTTTTCACCACATAGATGAATAGGAAGACTTCAGCTTTAATAGCATTGTTAGTCAATTCATCACGCTTACAAAAAAGTCTAAATTACTGAAAGTGACTGATTCCTATAAAAAACCGATTGCCAATTCCGTTCTGCAAATTTAAAAAAATGGTGAATTCACCAAATCAGAGTTATTTTCATGATTGGATACTTTCGTACCAACAGTAAGCAGGCTTCATAGTACCTAAGCATCTTTGGAAGGTTTCATGACCAACCTATCCAGCGGTAGAAGATTGTGCATGTAGAAATGACCACACACATTTGCAACCCCCTAAATAGCAACCATTGTAAATATTGTAAGAACTAGTCTGAGTATCGATTTTCCCTATAGACTAAATTATAAGTATCCCATTTATCCGTATATTTCAACCGTATATAAAATTAATCGAACGTTTTCGATGGTTTCCCCAAATGCGTCAATTCGCGATAATAATTCATGAATTAACAAGCGTTTGTTCAACATGAGTTTCCCCGGAAATTATCCAGCTAAATCAATGGGTAAATCGTCATCTTCGGTGCCGTTGCAATGTTTCGATTTGACGAAGTCACAAATTTGTACAAGCTTTGCATACAAATCATATTAATGTGATAAAATTTTCAACGGTTTTGAAAAGCACCGCGTTATTTCGTTTATATGAGTGACAGATGACAATCACGTCATTTGTTATACCTATGGAGAATTGGCTTATTAGTCCTGTATTGGAGTTCAACGATATTATAATAGTAGGAGAGCTGGAGCCGAAAAAGTCTTTGATCTTTGATATGGACAAACTCGAATAAAACTCATTGTATTACTAAACAGGATTACATATCCGAGCTCTCCGACACTTTCAGTAGTGCAGGACTTAGGTACGGATATGTCGGAGGAATTGACTACTGCTTTCTCATTATACAGGGTGGGCCACGCTCAACGGGACGGAGCTTACTGGGAAAACGAAAAATGATATGAAAAAGTTATTTGGCAGGAGTACGTAGGTTAGTGACGACTACATTTCTAAATTAGTTAGACATATACAGGGTATTCCAAAAAAGCTTGATATATCAAAGTTATGTTTTTTTAATGGAACACCCTGTATTTTATTTTATTTTTGAAGTATATTGAACAAAATAATGTCACTTTATTAAGGGCTCCCTATACCCATTCTTGATAGTTTTCGATTTAAATGACTTTTTTTGCGAAATTAATATGGTTTAAATACATTCATTACACTTCGTCCCACAAAAATTAACTAAAGCATTTTTGTTTATTAATTGCCAATTAGGAAGGCCATCGATACGAATTATTGTAATGTAAAGTTTATTTACAGGGTGTTGTTAATTGAGAGTTTCATGACAATACAATATTTTATACGATTACTGCGTTATTCTAAATGGGACACCCTGTATTTTGTTATTGTAATAAAAGGGTAAAACAATTCCCTTTCAAATTACTACAAGGTTCCCTATACCAATATCCACCAATTTCAGACTTATTTGCATTATTTTACCTGCATCAATAAAAATCGGTAATTTTATAACACGTTTTTATTAAGTAAGCTATGAAATAGACAAAACAAATAACTTTACAATAAATGTTCAAAGTGGTGCCCATTTTGTTCGATACATAATCGGACTGTCTTCTCAAAATTTTTTTTTACACTTCTTAACATTTCTGGCGTTACGGTTGCAAACGCTTCACGGATACGAATTTTCATATCTTGGGCAGTCGTGGGTGGAGTCTGATACACTAAATTTTTTATGTACCCCCATAAAAAGAAGTCCATGTTGGTTAAACAGGGAGATCTAGGGGGCCAATTGTTAGGACTACCTCTACCAATCCACTTTTCCGGAAATTTTCGTTTTAAATATGATCTTACAATGAGAGAAATATGTGCGGGAGCACCATCGAGCTATACCCACATTCTGCTTCTTACATTCAAAGGGATATTTTCTAACAGAACAGAAAAATCTCTCTGAAAGAATCTGGAAAACTTACGTCCATTTAAAATGCCATTAAAAAAGATCATCGGTTTTGACGATCTATCGTTCTAAATTCTTTTTTATTTTCGGTACTGTAATAGTGAAAGTTGTGTCTATTCACTAGTCCACTATTATGGAACGTAGATTCGTCTATGAATAATATTTTATCAAAAAAGAATTCGTCTTCTCCCGCTTTTTCGAGAAACCATAAACAAAATTCCAATCTACGGTGAAAATCCGTTCCATACAAATGTTGGTGCATCTGAATGTGGTATGGATGGTAACAATGATTTTTAATAATTCTTCTGATACTAGTCCGACTTATTTCCAATTCCCTGGCCATAACTCTTGTGCTAGTGTTTGGTTTTTCAATAAGTGATTGGAGAACTTTCAACTCTGTATTTTCGTTGCGAGTTACGAGCTTTCTAATATCTCGTTTTTTGTAAGAAACACTGCCAGTTTCACGAAACCTTGCTAGCAGCCTTTCAAATACCTCTTTGCGAGGATGATCTTTTAGGGATATCTCTCGGCATAAACTCGTAATGCTAATAGACAGTTTTGAAAACATTCTCCGAGTATGAAAATCATATTAACTCTATCTTCAACTGTATATTCGTCATTTTGTATCTGAACGACAGCTAATAACACGGTAAAAATTAAACTACTGTCACAGTTTGACAGCAAACTAGTGTTTTGTCTATTTCATAGCTTACTTAATAAAAACGTGTTATAAAATTACCGATTTTTATTGATGCAGGTAAAATAATGCAAATAAGTCTGAAATTGGTGGATATTGGTATAGGGAACCTTGTAGTAATTTGAAAGGGAATTGTTTTACCCTTTTATTACAATAACAAAATACAGGGTGTCCCATTTAGAATAACCCAGTAATCGTATAAAATATTGTATTGTCATGAAACTCTCAATTAACAACACCCTGTAAATAAACTTTACATTACAATAATTCGTATCGATGGCCTTCCTAATTGGCAATTAATAAACAAAAATGCGTTAGTTAATTTTTATGGGACGAAGTGTAATAAATGTATTTAAACCATATTAATTTCGCAAAAATAGTCATTTAAATCGAAAACTATCAAGAATGGGTATAGGGAGCCCTTAATAAAGTGACATTATTTTGTTCAATATACTTCAAAAATAAAATAAAATACAGGGTGTTCCATTAAAAAAAACATAACTTTGATATATCATGCTTTTTTGGAACACCCTATATATGTCTAACTAATTTAGAAATGTAGTCGTCACTAACCTACGTACTCCTGCCAAATAACTTTTTCATAACATTTTTCGTTTTCCCAGTAAGCTCCGTCCCGTTGAGCGTGACCCACCCTGTATAATAAATCATGTGTGAAAATCTCCGACAGCTACGTTGGTGCATAAGGCAGTAAAATGGGATTTTATAGACGCGCCCCCGAGACTCGCGCCATTCACGGTTATCATATATGCATACGTATTTTATCGATAAAAACTCGTACAAATTCAATTTTTTATCTGAAAATTAACATTTTTATGTTTATTGGGTAATTTTATAATAATTTATAACATAGGTACTACCGGGTGACAATGAGACTAGGGCCATGCCTATATCTCCTTCACTTTTCAACCGATTTGAATAAAATTTGGTACATAGATATGAGACACCATTTTGGATTGACAGACGTATAAAAACAAAATGGCCGACTTCCGGTTTCGCCAGAAATGTCTCCAACTTCGATTTTTTAAATAGAACACCCTATATATTTGATATTTTTTGGATTCTATGGCTCTAAGTACATACGACAGTGTTGCCAAACTTTTTAGTTTTCAATAAAAAATTCAAATTCTCAGATTTTTTTTTCAAGAAATGATTATGTTTAGGGTCTAACAAAAAGGAAGTGGTACATAATGTATATCGTTGAATTGGTAATTAAATTCTCTATCGAATGACAAGATGGCCCTCGGTAGGTACCATTTGAAAAAAACGATTTATTCGTTAAAAATGAATTTATAAAATTTAAATTCCCGCTGTAAGATTTGTTATTGATCAAAACGATGAAAAGTCTATTACTATGAATTACTGATATCAATTAGAATAGATTTTGACCATATAAAGGCCTCCTGTGCTAAAAAAAAAATTTGGAAATTTGAATTTTTTTATTGAAAAATCAAAAATTTGGCAACACTGTCGTATGTAGTTTGAGCCATAGAATCTAAAAAATATCAAATATACAGGGTGTTTCATTTAAAAAATAGAAGTTGGTGACATTTCTGGCGAAACCGGAAGACCGCCATTTTGTTTTTATACGACTATCAATCCAAAATTGTGTCTTATATCTATGTTCCAAATTTTATTCAAATCGGTTGAAAAATGACCGAGATATAGGCATGGCCCTAGTCTCATTGTCACCCGGTATATGTATATCATCAGATAGATATAATATTGAATCTCCAAGTATATTATTCAACCACTAAATTCGGTAATATAATCTTCTTTGTTCCAAAGTTGTAAAATTTAAAAATATATAATCTCTAAAAATGAACAGATATACCAGATATTACTGTAAAAGAGTTCTTTCTTTTATTTTGTTGATTCAGTAGCTTTTTAAAAACCATTGCTCACATAGATAATTGACACACGCTTGCTTAGACCTAACAAAACAATAATTTATTTTATTAAAATGGCGTGTATTTTTAAATTTTGCAAGGTTGAAAATGAAAAAGTAATATTATTTAATGAAAAGACATTGAAAACCTGCAGAGACAAACTAGAAATTAGAATAACGTGCAATATTAAATATAGTGATGAGGTTCTACCGGAAGAAATTGACAATTTGCATGGGTATCATCGAACCTGCTACAGATTGTTTACGACTGTGAATAAATTAGTCATAGAGCAGTATAAAAAAATTAAATGTAATATTGGTAAGTAATTGTCATAACAGTTATTTTCTATATGTGTTTTTATTTCTGTATTATGAAAGTATTTTATATATTATTTCTCCCGTTTCTCATGTCTTTTTAGTGATTTTTTCCTTCATTTATAATGAAAGTTTTTCGTTTTTCTCGTTATTTCTTATCGTCGTGTTTATAAAATTTAAGATATTCACAACTAAAAGGTACGGTTTGTTAGGACACTCCGCTAGCGAAAAGTTGGCAACTTCCGCTGCGTAAAAATGAATTTAATGTATTTCAACATTTCTTCTTCCTCAATTGTAAACTTCATTTTATAATTATATAATGCTCGATATAATGATTTTAATAGATCAACTTCGATGTCAGCAACTGAAGCTTTGGAGGCAAGAAGTACTCTAACACCACTAGAGAAATCTTCGGCAACAGCAGATGAATCTTCAATGCTGGTAGACGAACGTTAATTTTCAGATAAAAAATTGAATTTGTACGAGTTTTTATCGATAAAATACGTATGCATCTGATAAATGTGAATGGCGCGAGTCTCGGGGGCGCGTCTATAAAATCCCATTTTACTGCCTTATGCACCAACGTAGCTGTCGGAGATTTTCACACATGATTTATTATATAATGAGAAAGCAGTAGTCAATTTCTCCGACATATCAGTTGTGATTTGTTTTTGGCAACTTAACCCCTGTCAGCCACCAAGTTTGCACCACCGTAACTGTCGGAGAGTTGGAATATATAATAAGTAGCTTATAATCTTCCATCTTAAAAAAAAATCACACGTATCATCGATAGTTTGCGTTTAAGAAAAAAATGGCCACTTTGGTCATCCGTACCTAAGTCCTGCACCACTGAAAGTGTCGGAGAGCTCGGATATGTAATCCTGTTTAGTAATACAATGAGTTTTAACCGAGTTTGTCCATATCAAAGATCAAAGAATTTTTCGGCTCCAGCTCTTAGACTATAAGCATTAAATATTTCTCAATATCAGGGGCGTACAAATTGTCGACATTTACGCCACCTGTCGTGAAAAAGCGACATCCCATAATCGTAACATTTTCTTCCAACAGGAAATTCTGTTTGTTATCCAGTGAGAAATTGGAGACGAATTAGCATTTTTATTGCTCTAAACTTTCTATGTAGATCGTTTTTGCCCGCAAGTTTTATCGTGTTTTTAACAGAAATGGGTATAGTTTATGAATTATAGTGTTTTGAATTCCACTTCCAATTTTATTACGACGTGTTTAGGTGTTTGTTCTTTCTGAATTTGCCATAAAACTTGCTCGTAAACAACTTGGGACTATACAGTGTGTCCCATTAAGAATGGGACATAGAACAACCGCAGATTCTCCAATTCAAAATAAAACGATTAAGCGAAATATGCTTAGATAAAATGTTACTCGTTTCCGAAATACGGGGTGTTGAAGTTGAAAACTGAAAAATTATTAATGGCCATAATTTTTTTAATACACCGTATAATTTTACTCAAATCGGCACACTTGTTAAATATCATAAAATGCACCTAACAGTAAAAAAACAGTTTAGTACGCTTTACCAGTGGCGTACGGCAGGAGTAAGTAATGCTTGTACCCCTTCTAAATGTTACGCCGCTGCCTAAATTTTAATTTTGACTATAATTTTAATTTTTTTGATATTTTCTAAGTCAATAATGTACACTTGTTAGTTTGTTGTAAAGTCATTGTTTTTCGAGATATTCGCAGTTAAAGATAGATAGACATGTACTTTTTATTTGTATTATTATTAATAATATTCATTTTTACAATTTTGTCTTAAAACCAAACAAAGTAAAAACTAATGTAATGAAATTTTTACTTCAATAAATTTTCAATGTGTCCACCATTAACTTGTATACACTTCCTTAGACGTTTAACTAAAGACTGTCTTTAAACAACTGATTTGCTTGATTTTGTCGAATTGTAGCAGCAGCATTCTGAATTTTGTTCCAAAGTTCCTGACGGGTATTTATTGCTTCACCATAAACAAGACTTTTGATGTAGCCCCAATAATAAAAATCTAAAGGATTAAATTCAGGACTCCGTGGTGGCCAAGCAAATTCGCTTCCACGTCCAATCCAATTCCAGAAATGACTGTTTCGCCAATTATAAACCCCTCTGCGATTGAAAGTTGCTTCGTCAGTAAATAAAATTTTATTTAAAAACATGGGGTTATTAGTGTGTTTATTAAGCTAATCTCTACAGAACTGCAATCTCAACGGAGGATCACGGGCGAGTAAATGTTGTACTGGCGTAAAGTGATAAGGATATAAGTGTTCTCTTTTTAAAATCCTATGAACAGTAGAGCGGCTTATCCCAACGGCTCTACGAGTACTTAGCTGCGGATCGATAGCCACTTGAGTCACCTAGGTCGTCCTGTTTCAAGTTTAGGTCGAAATGCACCCTTTTCACCCAACCTGTCGTACAGACATTTGAAAATTTTGTGTCTTGGTTGTTGTCTATTTGGATACAATTCTGAATATCGCCTAGTAGCAGCTCTACCATTAAAATTATTCTGGGCATAAATACAAACCATGTCCCTCATTTCTAAATTGGAAAATTCGTTATGACGTGGCATTTTACAATAATATTACAGTTATTAATAACAATAATCACTTATCGGCAACAGATAGTTACTACGAAAATGTTTAACTGACAGTGACAGAACTTCATTATAAATCAAAGCCTACTGTCAAAATTTTCAATTATAAATTAATAAATATTCTCACAATCGCAACGTGCCTATTAGGAACTTAACATTACAAATCAGAACAAAAAAAAAAATAGAATAAAGTTGTTTGGTCGCGAATCTCATTAATTGTAAAAATGAATATTATTAATAATAATACAAATAAAAAGTACATGTCTATCTTTCTTTAACTGCGAATATCTCGAAAAACAATGACTTTACAACAAACTAACAAGTGTACATTATTGACTTAGAAAATATCAAAAAAATTAAAATTATAGTCAAAATTAAAATTTAGACAGCGGCGTAACATTTAGAAGGGGTACAAGCATTACTTACTCCTGCCGTACGCAACTGGTAGAGCGTACTGAACTGTTTTTTTTACTGTTAGATGCATTTTATGATAGTTAACAAGTGTGCCGATTTGAGTAAAATTATACGGCGTATTAAAAAAATTATGGCCATTAATAATTTTTCAGTTTTCAACTTCAACACCCCGTATTTCGGAAACGAGTAACATTTTATCTAAGCATATCAAATACTATTAAACGAGCAAGGTTTGTATGTGTGTATGTATGTGTGTCCAGAGGATCTCGAAATCCACTCGTCAGAATTCAATGAAACTTTCAGGGTAGACTAATTCCTATCTAAATCGACAGAAAATATAGGTCTCATGTCTGTGAAAATTCGATCTTCCGAGATATTTACAAGAAAAGTTAAGCTTTTAGTTTTATTTCCTAGCAACGGCAACTTGTTTCTATAGTAATATACTATAAAGGAGAGAGGATATAACGTCACATTCCATAGGCGTACTTTGCAAAATAAGTTTCTATAATATAAATAAGGTCACAGCATATAAAATATATATACCCACTTCGTAGATTAAATTTTGAAGTTATATTATTTACAAAAAATAAAAATAAACCTTATGTATCTGACACTTTAACATTGAATGAATTAAATTTAACCAATAAATAACAAGGAGGATTATATGTTGGGATTAAACTGTTTTTAATCTCTTGGCATTAAAAGTACCGCTTCAGTACTTACCTAAACTCAAAGATTAAAAAAAAAGTTAGTTCAAGAACTATCTATAAAAGTCACTGTCTTCACTAAAACTACTGGTATCACTATAATTGTCTTTTCTGAGGTTTATTATTATAGGTTCTATTAAATTATCCATTGATAGTGGATATACTTTCCTAAATGAATTTTCCACCTTTTTAACATGATCAATGCATTTTCCCCAATGTTCTCTATTTACATCTGAAAATGCCTTCAAAAACAAATTTCGCACATCAGGAAATTTAAATGTTTTATTGGTTTGAGAAACATAACCTTTTAATAATTGTGACCAGATCAGTTCAATGGGATTTAACTCTGCGTGGTACGGAGGCAATCTGAGAATTTTAATTAGTTTTTCTCTGGCCATCTCATCTATAATATATTTTTTGAATTTTGAATTTGAATTACTAATAATTCTTCCTTCAAGGATTTAGGAGGACTGATAATATTTTTAGAATGAAGCCATTTTGAAATATATATTATTACAAAATTCCGAATCAATTAAAATACATACGATACGGCTATGAATAAATAAAGTCTGACTTATCTGTCAAAATAACAGGTAAATTACAGTGAAAACCATGGAAACAAGATTAAATCTAGACAAAAACTATATTAGGCCGATTAGATGTATTAAAATTTAAATTTTAACTAAAAATAAGCATTGAAGGATGAGGTGAAAATAAAATTTCTACCTCTTGAACCTGTACTACGTTCTGCAAATTAAATACTGCACTCCTTTCTTCTGTATAGTATAGTAGTAAAAAGGTTTGACTTTATTTAATTTCTGGCGTTTACATCTGAAAGAATTCAATTTTAAATTTGCCGCTTTTTATCCATAATGACCTACAAATTTTGACAACTACTGACACGCACATCTCTGGTTAATTGTTAAGAAAATGGGACCGGCTGGGATTTTCATGAAATTTTCGCAGATGCTATAAAACATGATAAAATCAATATACTTAGCAATAGAAATTTTTGCGCGGAAAAATATTTTTCACATTTTTTTATTCTACAAATGCCCAAGTAGCAATTTATAACCAGAATAAACCTGAAAAGTATAAAAAAGAAAAGGTTCATTTGACGGACATAAATAATTTGCTTGTCAAATGACAGCCATCTCATAAATTCTAAGTTGAAAATACAACGTTGCCAATTCAATTTCAGAAATCATGGGTTTAGGTAAATATTTATAGGAACGTTGAGTAACACTGTTAAAATGGACACCTGTCAAAACGTGACAACTGTTAAAATGTGATACGTGTCAAAATGTTACAACTGTCAAAATGAACAAATGTAAAAATATGACACCTGTCAGAATGTAACAAATGTCAAAATGTCACACGTATCGTACTTTTCTTTATTTATTACACAGATCTAACCTAACCTAAAGCTAATCTTTTTTTTTTGGCGGGTGGTAATGCTTTATGCACATCGGGTAAAGGTTCTTCCCTTCCCCGATAGTGTGAGACTCCCCCTTACTCACTAAAACCACCCCACTGAAACCACTATGCCCTACACGCTGCTGTTGCCCGTCCCGGAAACGGGGCCTGTCCGCCGTGACTATTCGCGAAGACCAAGCGTCAGTAGATGTTGCCCTAAAAGGGTGAAATCTCCAGAAACTAGGCAACTTTTAATGCATTTAACTAACCTCTGTGACAAGCAGTTGATAAACGTCAACAACACCTGCAGCAAATTGAAAATTAACACTGACAGCTTTTTTTAATTTTCCCGCCTACTTTCAAGCCAATCGCCAATCAACTTTCTATTTATCTACCTTTCTGTAGTTCAAGTAGATGTCGCCCACTCCGTGATTTTCACGAATTAATTAATAATTTGTCAGGTTATAAATATACTTAAATTATATACTCATTGGACTGCTTAAAAATGTAGATTTGAATATTAAGAGCGAAAGCTCGGTGACCAGATATTTTCGCTTAATCGTCTTATTTTGAATTAGAGAATCTGCGGTTGTTCTATGTCCCATTCTTAATGGGACACCCTGTATAGGTCATAAATGGGATTATTGTCATTCTATAATTATGTTCTTTAAGAAAATTAATAAATTCTTTATTAGTAGCAGGAAATTAGAAAAATAGTTGGACAGAAATGATAAAGATATCCTACCATTTCAACCACTTCCTGTCGAGTTTGTGGGAAAAAAAATTATGTAGTGGTATGACTTAAATTATTATTTATTTCTTGACACTTTTGAATATAATTTTTAACAATGATCAAAAATTTTGAAACCGCCCCTGGCATCTAATCGAAATGGATACAAAGACTAGGAAATACCAAAATTTTATCATAATTATATTACTATACAACAAAAACGAAATGCCGTTCGAATATCTATTTTAAATAATATAACAAAACCCAATTCATCTTTCCTGTCTGTATTCGATATTTCGAATTTGAAACGTATACATTATCAGTGCGGTAACCAACAACTTTTTTAAGGAATAACAAGTTTTGATTGTTTATTTGTTTGTTTGTAGTATTTTAAATGGTATTAAATCAATTCACTTTAACATACAGGGTGACGCTTTAGTGCAGCAAGGTTCCATAAATACATTAAATCCATCCATTAAATATAAAAAAAATGTAATATGTAATAAACACATACCGTAGGGTATAAAAATGAAGAAAATGAAAAACTTCATTCACAATCGGTATCCTTTAAAAAAATCAGAAAACTACATGAGAATAACTTATATTTAATATTATCGGTTAAACGTACGTTTTTAGACAAATCATATAAATTACTTGGCAACGGTGAATTCGAAGTAAAAAAAATAGTTTAAAGATAGATCCTAAATTACACAGTAAAGGACAACCTGTAGAAGATATTAATAAAAACACGTATGTTTTTAAAAAGAGGTTTCTCCATATTGTTATGTTTTATGTCTTTGCTGTTATTAAAAATAATACTGTTGAGCACTAGATTTTTTATTATTATAATATTATGATGCCTCAAACAGTAAGTATTGCTTTATCTTGACGCAATTATGATATAACTTCACAATATCCTTATAAGTAACTTGTACATCAATTTTTAAAAAAGTACTTTGTTTCTTTTTATCTTTTTTTACCAATTATTATCCTATAAATTTTGTACAAACTTCCCTTAATTTCTTAAAAAAAATCTCCCCGTTTTCATTTCTTTTTTCAACAAACTTTTTTCATCCCAGATTCCCAGCATATTTTATGAACAAAATGATAACAATCCTATCTACCAGGTAAGTTTAACTTTAATTATTGGTTCTACCTTTCCTAAACAGTGTTATTTTATAATTTATAATTTCTTATTTATTAGACCTTTTATTTTAAAATATTTTATACAGGGTGTTTCATAGTTAAACCGACATACGTTAACTGTAAATAGAGGGTAATTAGGTGATTCCAAATAACCTTGGTTAATGGGTCTATCGCCTTTAATAACCGAGATACGGAGTGTTTTATCCATTTCGGCCAATATTTTGATAAGCCGTAACTTTAGAACCACCCTGTAGATTTCTCTCATACTTGGTACAGGTATAGTGTGTTAATAGCCCAATCTTATAGTGTAAGAACTACAATTAAAATCCAGATCCGGATTAAGAAGAATTTGCAAAATTTGATAATCCCCAAAACAACACCCTGTATATCAGATTTTTTAAAATTGGGATGGATATTTGGAAAGAACGGAAAAAAATGAGTTAAAGTAAAAAAAAAATTTAAGTGCACATCCCATTCTACTACTGGAGTTTTAAGGTCAAATTACATCAAATGCATTTTATTCATTTTCACAAGCAGTAACTTTCGAAATACCTGGTAGAAATTTTCGTTTTAACTCATTTTTTTCCGTTCTTTTCAAATAAACATCCCAATTTTAAAAAATCTGATATACAGGGTGTTGTTTTGGGGATTTTCAAATTTTGCAAATTCTTCTTAATCCGGATGTGGATTTTAATTGTAGTTCTTACATTATAGGATTGGGCTATTAACACACTATATCTAATTCATTTCGGAAGCTCATTGTGGTTTGTATTTTAATTTCTCTCTCTTTCCAGTGGAAAGAGAGAGACACTATATCTACCTGTACCAAGTATGAGAGAAATCTACAGACTGGTTCTAAAGTTACGGCGTATCAAAATATTGGCCGAAATGGATGAAACACCCCGTATCTCGGTTATTAAAGGCGTTAGACCCATTAATCAAGGTTATTTGGAATCACCTAAGTACCCTCTATTTACAGTTAACGTATGTCGGTTTAACTATGAAACACCCTGTATTGGTCAAACTGCCAACACACAATTTTAATTTTTTAATTTTGCCTACCCTTTTTCATATATAGTGTGTTTAAATTGTATCTCTGATTAATAATTTTATATTAAAAGGTCCTTCGTTCAATACGCCCTTTATTGGATTAAATTTTAAAAGTTTTTCATACTAAAAACAGGTAAAAATTCAACGAATCCCACTGACTGCGCCAATGCCGAGTTTTATCGGAAATCATACTCGCTGGAAATCTGAGACGAAATTAGATCGCCGTCTTGATTATCCTTAATCGTTTTAATATGTCAAATATTTCCTTTGATAATAAATACATGCATAAAATGGAAACATCAAAGAATTTTGAACAAAGTTATTTACCTAAGATCTTTTATTAACGGTTAATTAATTCTTCAATCTTTTGCAACTTTAATAAATGATAAAATCAATGGTTTTATTTTCGTAAAACGTAATGTGAGAAACAATTCAGTTTACAGAAACTTAAGTAATCGTAAAAATGTTGAATTTGTTTCGTCAAAAGTTGAAATATAGCGTAAATGCAGAGCGGAGGCACTAATAAACCGGGTATTGACAGGTTCAACAAATAATATAATTGGCACCTGTCACTCACCACTGTATTTTAAAACTTTACATTGATGCGATTTGTATGCAAAAGTTACATAAATTTGTGACTTCATTAAATCGAATCAATGCAACTCCATCGTAATAGTAATAGGATATTCTAGAATGTAAATATTTAATTTTTGGATATTTTATTTTAAGATTTATGTGTTTTAGTTTTTATAATTTTAATTATAACGATTAACATGCTTTTCCTTTATATTCTGGTGTCTATTTTTATACATTTCACTAATTTATAATTTAGTTGCCAATGTTGGTAACTTTGAATTTCATTTTAAACAGTTGTCACAACTTTTAATTTCATTTTGTTATACAGATTGTCCTGAGAATAAATTTTGTTATATAGATCGTTCTGAAATTAAATTGTTGGTCAAAATTTTTGAATTTTGAATATTATTTAATTTTGATTTTAATTTTTAGGTTATTATCATAGCTCTTCAAAAGGATTTTCAGTAGTAATACCCCTAGGGCCTTGATAATACCGAGATAATTTTGTCATAGAGAATGCTGAAAGCGTGTTGCTTGATAATGGCCCGAGGCCGAAGGCCGAGGGCTATTATCCTTAAGCAACACGCTTGAAGGATTCTCTATGACAAAATTTTGAGGATTTATCAAGGCCCGAGGGGTATTCGATAAGATAATTTTTTACTTTGTAGATTTAAACATTTTTAAACTAGTTGTCAGTTTGACGTTTAATTAATTTTTAATCAAAAACTTGACTTGCTGAAAACACCAAACTGAAAACACCACATGTAGGGTGTTATCGCTGTAATCCATAGCTGATTGGATGAAATTTGACACATTACTCTAAATTAAGTAATTTGATTGGTTACAATAGTTAGTAAAAAATTATCAGTAGTAATACCCCTAGGGCCTTGATAATACCGAGATAATTTTGTCATAGAGAATGCTGAAAGCGTGTTGCTTGATAATGGCCCGAGGCCGAAGGCCGAGGGCTATTATCCTTAAGCAACACGCTTGAAGGATTCTCTATGACAAAATTTTGAGGATTTATCAAGGCCCGAGGGGTATTCGATAAGATAATTTTTTACTTTGTAGATTTAAACATTTTTAAACTAGTTGTCAGTTTGACGTTTAATTAATTTTTAATCAAAAACTTGACTTGCTGAAAACACCAAACTGAAAACACCACATGTAGGGTGTTATCGCTGTAATCCATAGCTGATTGGATGAAATTTGACACATGACTCTAAATTAAGTAATTTGATTGGTTACAATAGTTAGTAAAAAATTATCACTGTAATATTCATCTCACATTAAATCATTCCCTTGGGTAAGTTAACTTTTAACTTTTATCTTTCTTAATGAAATAACATTTTTGTTTATTCTTTTAAACTTTATTTTAATAATACCATTTCTTTATTTCTAGGTGATGTTTCAATTAATACACTGCTCCCAGAACAGCTCATAATATCAAGAAGTTCCCTTCTCTCTATAAATATAGCGCTTGAGCTTGTTCCTGAAAACAAAAGCAAAAAATAAATACGATTGACTAGACTATAAAAAACTCGAGAACCGACGAAAAGAGCAAATAAGTGCAAAAAATTTAACTATTTCTGAAATTTACAATCAATATACAATACAAAAACTCAATAATTAAAACTCGGACTATCTTGGAACGGCGGGCGTAATTTCGGCCGGTAATCCCTTGGCCTACATGCATAAATCAAGGGGTACCATTTATGACAGGGGTAATTTCGGCCGAGGGGCCCTCAACGCCGTCAGCTTCAACGCCGAACTGCGTAGCCGGAGCAAAGGACTGCGTAGCCCGCTGAGGTATAATTTTTTTATCAATAGCCTCAGGCTGTTGTTGTTTTGATGTCTGAGGCGGAGCCTCCGTATTATCTTCGTTTTCACTTTCTACGTCACTTTGAAATAAAGAAATATTTTAATATAAAGCATTCTGTTATTTTATTTGATTTGCGGCCGAAAATACCTATGAGATAAGGAAGCAACTTAAAACCTCCGGCCGAATTTACCTACCGGCTTTTAGTACCTGCCCTTTTTCCGGCCGAAATTACATCCGCCCTCTTGGAACACAACTAATAATCATAATATTTCTGAGATTAATATAAATATCAAACAATTGGAAGTTATATTACTTTATAGCTATTTTTTAAAACTATATAAACTTTTCTGCTAATTTGCAGCTATTAAAATGTTGATACATACCTGAGCTTCAAGGATCTATAGCAAAATTATAAAATAATTTGCACAATACAGTTCAAACACAACTAAAGAAACAGCTAAAAATATTACACTAACAACACACTTATAATTCATTTCGGAAGCTCATTGTGGTTTGTATTTTAATTTCTCTCTCTTTCCACTGGATTAAAACCACTTAGTTGTTAAAAAAAGTTTTTTTATTGACGTTTCGGCTTTCCAGATCGAAAGCCGTTATCAAAATGACATAAAATAAATAAATTTACTAGAAACAGAACACTTGATAATCTTGCAAAAATATGACATCAACATAGTATACATAGAATAAGATTTTGAGATTGAAGATGTCAAAATCTGTTTCAATCATATTTTTGTGACGTTTCTGGGAACGAATTTTTGAAAGGATAGCGCATTTGCATATTATAAGAGAATTTATACTTCGTCATAAATGAAGTTTTCTTATTAATATTATCATAAGAAAAAACCAGATAAAAACTTATGATACTATCCCGATATAGAGGGTATCCTTTTTGCAATTAACTCTTTTTGTAAAATAGGTATCCAAATTTTTGAAATATCAACCGAACAATTAGAAACACATTCGTTATTATTTAAGCATATCAATGCTGCTTCTTTAACTTTGCGGTTATAATTATTCGGTTCTTTTAATAATCTAGTTGAAAAATTCCATTGTATTTTATGACCAGAATCCCATGCGTGTTCACATATTTTGGATTTTTCGAATTGTTTATTTTTAATGTACGATTGGTGTTCATTAAGTCTAATATGAAAAGGTCTAGATGTTTCTCCTATATAAAATTTATTACATTCGCATGGAATTTTGTAAATACAATTTTTTGTGTTTTGAATTTCATTAAAAGGTTTTGTATTTACTATTAAAGATTTTAATGTATTATTAGTTTGAAAAACTGTTTTTAAATTAAATTTATTGCCAATCCTTCTAATTTTTTCGGATAATTTTGGAATATAAGGGATTTTTACTATATTTGAAGGAATTATTGGGGGGTTTAAATTTTGATCTTTAGTTTTGATGTCTCGGTAAAGTTCACGATTTATAAATTTACTTGGGTAGTTGTTCTTAATCAAGACAGATTTAACAAGTGATAATTCATTATTTAAGATATTGTCATTTGAACAAATTGTTTTTGCTCTATCGGAAAGAGATTTGACAATACCTCGTTTAACACAAATTGAGTGGTTTGAATTAAAATTTAGATATCTATTTGTATGTGTTTCTTTTCTAAAAACTGATGTATCAAAACAATTGTTGTTATTGTGTATTAGTACATCAAGAAACGGTAATTTTTTATTATTTTCAATTTCAATTGTAAATTTAATAGTAGGTTCCGAATTATTAATAGTATATAAAAATGTATCAATATTTTCCCTATCGTGTTGCCAAATTGCAAAGATATCATCTACATATCTAAACCAGACAGAAAGTCTTAAATTTTGTTTGTTTACAATTTCCATTTCAAAATTCTCCATGAAAATATCACACAATTTTGGTGATAAAGGAGAACCCATTGCCATGCCAAAATTTTGTTGATAAAAATCACTATTTAATTGAAAATATGTAGTTTTAATACATAGTTCCAATAATTCTAGAATTGCTGAGACGCTTAATTTAGTTCTATTTATTAATGTATTATCACTTGTCAACTTTTTTCTCACAAGATTAAGAGTTTTATCGACAGGAACATTTGGAAATAAACTGACTACATCAAAACTAACCATTATATCTGAATTTGTAATTTTGATTTTTGATAATTTTTCTAAAAAATGTTTTGAATTTTTGATAAAGGAATTAGTATTTCCTGATAACGGATCTATTATTTTAAGTAGAAATCTTGCTAAATTTTGACAAGGTGAATTTATAGAACTTATTATTGGTCTTAATGGTATTTGTTGTTTATGAATTTTGGGTAAACCATAAAAATGTGGAAGTTTACTATAATGAGAAGTAAGAGATCTTCGTTCTTTATCACTTAGGAATTTTTTATTTTTATATAAAGTTTTGTAAATTTTGTTTTCAATACTAGTAGTTGGATCTTTATTTAATTTTGAATAGCTACCGTTTTCAATAATTTCGTTAATTTTGTTATCATAATCTGTTTTGTTCATGACAACCGTCGCGTTACCTTTATCTGCCGGTAAAATCTTAATTGTATTGTCATTTTTTAAATTTTTAATTGATTTAAATTCTGCGGAGGTTAAATTTTGATTAATTTTGTAAGATTTTTCTAATTCAATTTTGCAATGTACCTTGTATTCGTTGCTTAAGTCAGTTGGTAAATTTTGAGAAGCGTTTTCTATAGAACTACTAATATCAAATTTTGGTACATATTTTGGAGTTACCGAATAATTTAAACCTTTAGCCAATAATAAATTTTCTGTGTGATTAAGATCTCTACTTGAAATATTTATTACCGTATTTAAATTTTGTTCTGAATTTCTAAGGTTGTAAAAACTTTTTTCTTCAATTAGATTATTTAAACCCCCCAATAATTCCTTCAAATATAGTAAAAATCCCTTATATTCCAAAATTATCCGAAAAAATTAGAAGGATTGGCAATAAATTTAATTTAAAAACAGTTTTTCAAACTAATAATACATTAAAATCTTTAATAGTAAATACAAAACCTTTTAATGAAATTCAAAACACAAAAAATTGTATTTACAAAATTCCATGCGAATGTAATAAATTTTATATAGGAGAAACATCTAGACCTTTTCATATTAGACTTAATGAACACCAATCGTACATTAAAAATAAACAATTCGAAAAATCCAAAATATGTGAACACGCATGGGATTCTGGTCATAAAATACAATGGAATTTTTCAACTAGATTATTAAAAGAACCGAATAATTATAACCGCAAAGTTAAAGAAGCAGCATTGATATGCTTAAATAATAACGAATGTGTTTCTAATTGTTCGGTTGATATTTCAAAAATTTGGATACCTATTTTACAAAAAGAGTTAATTGCAAAAAGGATACCCTCTATATCGGGATAGTATCATAAGTTTTTATCTGGTTTTTTCTTATGATAATATTAATAAGAAAACTTCATTTATGACGAAGTATAAATTCTCTTATAATATGCAAATGCGCTATCCTTTCAAAAATTCGTTCCCAGAAACGTCACAAAAATATGATTGAAACAGATTTTGACATCTTCAATCTCAAAATCTTATTCTATGTATACTATGTTGATGTCATATTTTTGCAAGATTATCAAGTGTTCTGTTTCTAGTAAATTTATTTATTTTATGTCATTTTGATAACGGCTTTCGATCTGGAAAGCCGAAACGTCAATAAAAAAACTTTTTTTAACAACTAAGTGGTTTTAATCCAGTTGAAAGAGAGAGAAACACACTTATAGTCATCAAAGGTACCTGGCTTAGTCTGAAAGCTCTATTCTGAACTAAAGCATGAATAAGGACTTTACGTAAGCGTTTTATGGTAGAAGGGGTAATGCTTTATTGAAAATGTAATAAAATTTTATTTTTACGGAATATTTTAATTTTTGATTTATTGCCAACTTTAAAGGTCGGTTGCCCCACTGTGGCGTCGCCACTTTACATAATAACAGTGATGGGTCCTTTACTGAACTGGCTTTGACATCAGTACAATAATTTAAAAACCCAATTTTAATTTTAGATCCTATTTGTATTATTTTCCCAATTTTTAGATTGGCCCTTGAAGCTCTTTCACCAAGGATATCATGATCTCTCTAACATCGACGTTAAATCTGGCAAACCTTTCCAGCGCGCCACGAATTTTATTGTTTATCAGAGGATTAAACCGGAGCTTTTATCCGAAACTTGCCATAAATGAATACATTATCCATGGAAATTTCGAATAATTCATCGGAGTGGAAAATAAGATGGAGTGTAAACAGGAAAGTCGTCTTATACCATTAGGAAATCTTAGTGAAGGCTTTCAAAAGCTTAAAGTTCAGTTTAGGTAGAAGTAACTGCAGGTATTAACATGTTCGTGGAGAAGTTTTCGTACGGTTGCAGAGTTGTATTTAATGCATTTACCCTCTTAGGGTGGTAAACCGAAACAAATTAAAAAATATAAATACGGTAAAGTTATCATTAAAGAAATCATTTAGCTTATTCCATTTTTGCAAGCACCTTTTTATAAGTTACTAAAGCGAAAAGTTATATCCCCAATAATATAGTTTCCATAATACCACCCCATACATTTAAAAACCCCCTATTTCGACTCCTTACAAATTTTGTTGATTGTTAACACAATTGATGTCATATCCTTGTGTCGTCTCTGGTACAGGTATTAACATGCTCTATTCAAAAGTTTTCATAATATAAATTCATTTTGGATGCTTTGTCTGAGGATTTTCGGGATATTTCGTATATTCAAAACTGCAAGGAAACTACTTGGGGAGTATCAATTTAGGGATTAGGACTCTCTCGTGAAGGCGAGTTGGTGCTTGCTTTAAAGCTTTGTTTTTTAACTTTTTCGTTACTATCGATTAATTCTAAAATCTGGTTGTAGTTACCATTTAATTAAATCTTTAAAGAACAACGAATTCTGTATGAAAAGAGACAATTATAAAAGGGTCATTCCATTAAAGTGGGACAATTAACCAAAGACATTTTCAAAATACAGTATGACATACTTTTGACTTGACAGTTTTGACTTTTGACTTTGACAGAGTAAGTTTAATATGATTATTTGTATCTACCTACTCCGCTACGAGGATCAGCAGAAATCATATCATGTGTATTTGCTTAATTAAATGAGAAGATAAAATGCTTACATGTCAGTATTTCTTGGAAAACAACGCAGTTTCTGAACTTCGACGTCACTGCAACCACAAATT
>OX439474.1:3619820-3824820 GCA_949320105.2 Crepidodera aurea
CATTTGACGTCTCAAAAAAGGTAAACACAGTTTAATCAAAAAACAAAAACGACGAAGCGGTTTTATCAAAGGTAATACCACGAGTACTCCAAATTTTATCGATAAAATTTTTGGTTTTCACGAAAACGGCTTTATTTGGAAAAACCACGAAAACAAACTGATTGATAAAATCACGAGTCCGCAGGCGAAACGGCGCCGTAAATAAAAGCGAAGAAGAAGAATGAAATGAAGTCTTTCTTAATTTAATTAATTTTAAGTTTAGTGTTGAAGTGAGGTATGTAAAAATGTTAAAGGCGTTTTGAAATAAACTAATAAAAACAGGTTAGTTTACAAATACATTTTGAAATTTGGTTATTAACATAGATTTGCAATACATTTTAGTATAATAATAATTGATAAATGTTTACATTTGACGTCTCAAAAAAGGTAAACACAGTTTAATCAAAAAACAAAAACGACGAAGCGGTTTTATCAAAGGTAATACCACGAGTACTCCAAATTTTATCGATTAAATTTTTGGTTTTCACGAAAACGGCTTTATTTGGAAAAACCACGAAAACAAACTGATTGATAAAATCACGAGTCCGCAGGCGAAACGGCGCCGTAAATAAAAGCGAAGAAGAAGAATGAAATGAAGTCTTTCTTAATTTAATTAAGTTTAAGTTTAGTGTTGAAGTGAGGTATGTAAAAATGTTAAAGGCGTTTTGAAATAAACTAATAAAAACAGGTTAGTTTACAAATACATTTTGAAATTTGGTTATTAACATAGATTTGCAATACATTTTAGTATAATAATAATTGATAAATGTTTACATTTGACATCTCAAAAAAGGTAAACACAGTTTAATCAAAAAACAAAAACGACGAAGCGGTTTTATCAAAGGTAATACCACGAGTACTCCAAATTTTATCGATTAAATTTTTGGTTTTCACGAAAACGGCTTTATTTGGAAAAACCACGAAAACAAACTGATTGATAAAATCACGAGTCCGCAGGACGAGTGATTTTATCTTAAATCAGTTTGTTTGGGTGGTTTTGCCTAAAATAAAGGCGTTTGAGTATGAAGATCAAAAATTTAATCTATAAAATTTCAGAGGACGAGTCGTATTTGAAAGGATTATTTTTTGAATCATTTTGTATTAAAAACAGAGAAAATAGTCATTTATGCAAAAGACACTTTACACACAAATATTGAAAATTTTCTTTACCAATTTAAATTGAAACCTGAGCTGTTATAGTTTTACATACAGGGCCACCAAGGCGATTTTTTGACTGGCTACCCCGCGAAACGGCGCCGTAAATAAAATCGAAGAAGACGAATGAAATGAAGTATTTCTTAATTTAATTAATTTTAAGTTTAGTGTTGAAGTGAGATATGTAAAAATGTTAAAGGCGTTTTGAAATAAACTAATAAAAACAGGTTAGTTTACAAATACATTTTGAAATTTGGTTATTAACATAGATTTGCAATACATTTTAGTATAATAATAATTGATAAATGTTTACATTTGACATCTCAAAAAAGGTAAACACAGTTTAATCAAAAAACAAAAACGACGAAGCGGTTTTATCAAAGGTAATACCACGAGTACTCCAAATTTTATCGATTAAATTTTTGGTTTTCACGAAAACGGCTTTATTTGGAAAAACCACGAAAACAAACTGATTGATAAAATCACGAGTCCGCAGGCGAAACGGCGCCGTAAATAAAAGCGAAGAAGAAGAATGAAATGAAGTCTTTCTTAATTTAATTAATTTTAAGTTTAGTGTTGAAGTGAGGTATGTAAAAATGTTAAAGGCGTTTTGAAATAAACTAATAAAAACAGGTTAGTTTACAAATACATTTTGAAATTTGGTTATTAACATAGATTTGCAATACATTTTAGTATAATAATAATTGATAAATGTTTACATTTGACGTCTCAAAAAAGGTAAACACAGTTTAATCAAAAAACAAAAACGACGAAGCGGTTTTATCAAAGGTAATACCACGAGTACTCCAAATTTTATCGATTAAATTTTTGGTTTTCACGAAAACGGCTTTATTTGGAAAAACCACGAAAACAAACTGATTGATAAAATCACGAGTCCGCAGGCGAAACGGCGCCGTAAATAAAAGCGAAGAAGAAGAATGAAATGAAGTCTTTCTTAATTTAATTAATTTTAAGTTTAGTGTTGAAGTGAGGTATGTAAAAATGTTAAAGGCGTTTTGAAATAAACTAATAAAAACAGGTTAGTTTACAAATACATTTTGAAATTTGGTTATTAACATAGATTTGCAATACATTTTAGTATAATAATAATTGATAAATGTTTACATTTGACGTCTCAAAAAAGGTAAACACAGTTTAATCAAAAAACAAAAACGACGAAGCGGTTTTATCAAAGGTAATACCACGAGTACTCCAAATTTTATCGATAAAATTTTTGGTTTTCACGAAAACGGCTTTATTTGGAAAAACCACGAAAACAAACTGATTGATAAAATCACGAGTCCGCAGGCGAAACGGCGCCGTAAATAAAAGCGAAGAAGAAGAATGAAATGAAGTCTTTCTTAATTTAATTAATTTTAAGTTTAGTGTTGAAGTGAGGTATGTAAAAATGTTAAAGGCGTTTTGAAATAAACTAATAAAAACAGGTTAGTTTACAAATACATTTTGAAATTTGGTTATTAACATAGATTTGCAATACATTTTAGTATAATAATAATTGATAAATGTTTACATTTGACGTCTCAAAAAAGGTAAACACAGTTTAATCAAAAAACAAAAACGACGAAGCGGTTTTATCAAAGGTAATACCACGAGTACTCCAAATTTTATCGATTAAATTTTTGGTTTTCACGAAAACGGCTTTATTTGGAAAAACCACGAAAACAAACTGATTGATAAAATCACGAGTCCGCAGGCGAAACGGCGCCGTAAATAAAAGCGAAGAAGAGGAATGAAATGAAGTCTTTCTTAATTTAATTAATTTTAAGTTTAGTGTTGAAGTGAGGTATGTAAAAATGTTAAAGGCGTTTTGAAATAAACTAATAAAAACAGGTTAGTTTACAAATACATTTTGAAATTTGGTTATTAACATAGATTTGCAATACATTTTAGTATAATAATAATTGATAAATGTTTACATTTGACGTCTCAAAAAAGGTAAACACAGTTTAATCAAAAAACAAAAACGACGAAGCGGTTTTATCAAAGGTAATACCACGAGTACTCCAAATTTTATCGATTAAATTTTTGGTTTTCACGAAAACGGCTTTATTTGGAAAAACCACGAAAACAAACTGATTGATAAAATCACGAGTCCGCAGGCGAAACGGCGCCGTAAATAAAAGCGAAGAAGAAGAATGAAATGAAGTCTTTCTTAATTTAATTAATTTTAAGTTTAGTGTTGAAGTGAGGTATGTAAAAATGTTAAAGGCGTTTTGAAATAAACTAATAAAAACAGGTTAGTTTACAAATACATTTTGAAATTTGGTTCTTAACATAGATTTGCAATACATTTTAGTATAATAATAATTGACAAATGTTTACATTTGACATTTCAAAAAAGGTAAACACAGTTTAATCAAAAAACAAAAACGACGAAGCGGTTTTATCAGTATAAAACACAATGATTGGTTAGGATCCTGAGCTGTTATTGGCTGAAACCACAAAATCTGACTGTTTTGACAGATGAAAAAAATAATCATCTATAAACCATTTGGACGCTGTTATGCATAAAGCATCCAATCCGCAAGATATTGAATCTGAGATATTAATGGTTTTGCAAAATGTTATATAAAAAAAATCAGGAGCGTAAAATTATCGGATATTAATTTTCTATAAGATAAATTAATTTCTGATGTATTAAACGTAATTAAACAATAGTCATTTACATTTCATTATATTTGAATTTGGAAAGTGGATTGGATAAGCAGTATATTTTTATTAAAACTAATGATAAAATAGATTGGGTATTTTTTGCAAAATAAAAATAGTTATTTTTTTGATAGTTTGGACGAGTTATCTTATATTTTAGATATTTGTGGATTGGATCGTTTATGCATAACAGCGTCCATTTGTAATTCAAATTTGCGCGTTTGTGATTGGTGGAAATTAATACGAGGGAAATAGTCGTTGAAAACACAGAATCTAATATTCTAATCAGAATTCAAATAAATCTGGTGTTTAATATACAAGTTTGTTCTAATTGGTGACTGGCCAAATTATTATTTATTTTTCCGCCTTTATGCTTTCATTACGTTAAAATAAACAACTTTCGATTAATTTCTTTAATTGTTTTTTTTTTCAGGAAAACCTATATCCTGGGCGATGGTTTCTCCTGCTGTTACACCTCGTAGAACAAACGATGGACCGAACAATCCCGGGCTACGGTTGTACAAATTTGATAAGGACACTGGACAGGTAAGTCTTCTAAAAATGTCAGTTCTAAAAAGCTGCAGTAGCAACGAGTTTTTCTAAAATATGAAGTTTTCGGAACGCGTGTTATTTTTGTAATTTTTGTTCAACTGTATATAGTACTGGACTTGGGAAACTTCCTTGTGGTACTTCTGCTTTAATTTCTTTGAATGTGGAATATTCATTTTTTTGCATATTGGTATTTTTTTTAATTATAGTCTATTTTTATGTATGAGAGAGTATTAAAATAATAAAGCGTTCGTAATCCATAGGCGTACCACTTCTTTTAGTAGACAGTTAAAATATTTTGTGAAGTTATACCTCGAGTATTTTCGTATGAAATAACCTTTGTATAAATATAATAAATATATCGGGTGTACACTTATATTTTCACCTAATTAACCTGCTTATAACTTCTAAACAGCTGAAGGTAAAAAAGTGCAATTTTTTCTAAAATATTTTATTTTTCCACAAGGTATGTTAAGAACATTGTGTCAAACGGGTTATGTAGGTATAAGGGTTTAAACTTTGACTTTTAAACAACGTTACATTCATAAATAATAATTTTAATATAAAAACTACTTCTTACCTACAAATCCAAATCAGAAGATGAACTGTCGCAACCAATATTTACAATGAGTGGCTCGATCATTTCATCAGTAATATTGTCCAACTTCCACATTTTCTCTTCTTCTTTAATCGTATGATTTATTGCCTTTTCCCAGTTTTCAGGCTTCACATTATTTACAGCCTCCAAAAACAACTGTTTAACATCACTCATTTTAAAAGAATTATTTTTTCCTGAAACTTCTCCCTTTATCTGTGCCCATATCAGTTCAATCGGGTTTACTTCGCAATGATATGGTGGTGATCTAACCACCGTCATCCCACGATTTTTTGCAATTTCATCAATTTCATATTTTTTTAATTTCTCTTTATGAAGGGAACACAAATGATACAGTTCTCTTCTCACAGAACCGGGATGGAACTTAATATTCTTTGAATTTAGCCAATTCTGTAAATCTTTTTTTAACCACTTGGTTGTGGGCATTTTTTCTGTAAGTCTCGGGTGATAACTTGCATTATCCATTAATATTATACAGTTCTGAGGAAGAAGATCTATCATTTGTTCGAACCACTCTTTAAAGACATCAGCATTCATGTCCTCATGGTAGTCACCGGTACGAGTAGATGAGTAGATGTGTACTATTATCAGTCTGCGCTCCTTTCCTGATGGTGGATTTAAACCAGTAGATAAATTATTTAAAAAAGCCTGTCTTCGACTTGTAACAGTTTCATCTTGCCAAAATTTATTTGGTGTATGTCCCTCGTTGATCCATGTTTCATCTAAATAAAATATATTTCTTCTTTGGTTTCTCATTTCTTTTATAGTCCTTAGGTAATTTCTTCTCTATACTACAATATCGCTTCTTTCTATTAAAATAGACTTTCTGGAATGCTTTTTCCATAGAAAACCTATTTCTTTTAAAAGTTTCCATAGTGTGCTTCGACTCATTTCAGGGTAATCCTTATCATCTCGAACCGTGGCAAGAACTTTGTCTACTGTCGGAAATTCTTTTCTCTAAAGAAGAACGCATGCACTTTCCTTCGAAGTCTTTCTTTCAAATGATTTTCTATTTGAAATTTTGGTTTTCCTGGAGCTTTACGTGCTGTTTGAAACTCGCCACATTTCTCTTCTTTAACAACTCTGTAAATCGTAGATTTCCCAACACCAAGCGTACTAATAACTAATTCCACTGTGTCATCAACACTTTTACATAAATGTTTGTCTGTAAATGATTTAAAACAATTAAATATTAATGTTTTTTCATTAACTGTTAAAGGACCGATTTTTTGTCGTTTACGCGGTACTTCCAAATTTTCCATGATCATACTAGAATTCACAATAGACTGCACACTGCACCTTGCATGTTGCAACTAAACGACATTTAGTAAGCTGTCAAGAATACACAACTGGACCTCCTTACTAAATGGAAAACCTACAATCGCATTTTCGGTGAAATTTGTTGGTAAGGGATTTATCTACTTATAATTCGATTACTGTAAGAAATTCTTGGAATTAAAATAAAACAAAATTGGCAAATAGGTACTTATTGAAAATAATCTTAAGATACGGCTATGTTATCTTTAATACACAGGGCTTTTGGCCTGTCCAAACCTTTTTCTATTGTTCTATACAGCTTATGGTTATAAAAGACCAATAAAAGACCCAAAACTTGTATTAGCTCAGGTACATTTATGACAATTTTAGGAAATATTTAGATTATTCCGTAAAAATATTTAAAATGACCGTACTAAGTTTTGCATTAGAAATGCTGTTTTATTACTCTCTCATACATAAAAATAGACCATAGTATTACTTGGATACCCCGTATAGCATGATTGACATGACCATAATCATTTTTTTAATTAATTATGCGAAGTACCCAAAATAGAAACGGTTTTATTTTTGTAATTGATAGTGGTCTGTTTAAATAAAACCTCTAAAAAAAATAATACTACGCTGTGACTAATAATCATAATAGTCCAGTAACTGAAGGTCCAAAGCTCCGATAAATTCCAAGAATTAACCACTCATGGCGCAATTTGTAGGTCATGATAAATACTTTCAATGGAGAAAACCTTTAACACGATAGCGGCTGAGAATGGGGCCCAAAATGGGCCCCTAAACCCTGGAAAAAAGGGTTTTCCGCTGATATCTTCCAAAATATAGGACTTAGAGAAATTTCCTTCAGACAAAAGATGGAGATTATTTTATTATCTACAAAAGTATCATCATTTTTCTCGGAAATTCGATATTTTTCGAGATAATGGGACCCAAAAGTCCGCTCATTCTTACGATGCTGGATCTCTGCGAGTGCCGCTGTCTAGGCATTGACTTCCGTAAGCAGGCGGACAACTTTTTCCATATCTCGGCTAAAAATTAACATTTTTTCATGATTCAAAGTTCATTGCAATGGGAAAACCAATCCCTATCACGGCATGTGACTCGCAGTCCGTTTCTATTTGCCAAGAATATTTAAAAAAGCGGTCAAAGTATTTTTTTACAATATTTTGAGTCTATTTCATTAATCCATTCATATTTTTTCCACAAAATACTCTTTTCTGTTTCTTTTTTTTGATAATGGGACCTTGGGAGGTTTTAAATGATGTAAGAAAAGTTTACACACCATCTTTCTCGCGTTCAAAAAAAAATTCATTTGTTTTCAGCCGTGCTCAGAGTTCCATAGAATCTTTAGAACAAGCGTGAATTGAAATTTTTTTATTTATTGGATTGTTTAACAAGGTACATCACATGAAAGCTGAGATTCTCTATTTTTAGAATCCATGGTTTAATTTTAAATCAGGACTGAGAATTCCCCAGAAATTAAGGAAAATTGAGACTATGAGCCAAAACCGGACTTTCATGTTTAAACTCTTCTTGTTCTTTGCTTTTTATTTTTTAAGGATTAATAACTAGACCAAAGTAAAGCTCATATTCTCACCTTTCCATTGATATAAATTAATTCCTACTTTTCTTCTTGATTCTTAAACGTGCTCTACAATTATATCCCTTCACGTTCGTCGGCTGCTTCTGTTGGTAAACAAGCTCTGTTTTGGAGTCGTTGGCGTATTCATATTATTTATTTATCCAATTTTGAAGATTTTTTTCTTCAGTTGTTCGTTGAGCAGAAAATAAGGTTTGGGTGCTTTTGATTTACATTATCAATTTGGTATTATTGTTGTGACAATTATGTTATTGATTTTTTGGTGTAGGTCTTGTTCTAGAAATGGAGGCGGACTCGGTTTCAGAATGCTTTGTTTGTAAGCAGGATGTTGAGGATGACTTAGCGAGCAGAGCGAATGCCCTGGCGCCATCTACAATTGGTCTCCAGAGGTCAATGTATTTTCAACTCCATCGAGCGGAACTTCGGCCAGAAACTACTATATCTATTCACTAGGAAAATTATTGATTTTTCGACGTCCATTTTTGCGAAAAATATTGGTCTTGCGAAAAAATTGGTAGAGGTCATTATTGTAGATAATGAAAAGATCTCCATCTTTTGTCTGAAGGAAATTTCTCTAAGTCCTATATTTTGGCAGATATCAGCGGAAAACCCTTTTTCCAGGGTTTAGGGGCCCATTTTGGGCCCCATTCTTAGCCGCTATCGTGTTAAAGGTTTTCTCCCTTGAAAGCATCTGGGATGACCTACAAATTGAGCCACAAGGGAATAATTCTAATCGGAGCTTTCGATATTTTCAGGTCTTCAGTTACTGGACTATAATCTATAAATAATAGATCTAAAACTCATCATCTAAATATATGTTACCAATTTATATTAGGCATATGATTATTCAAAATGTCCAGTAGAAGGATTATGCGATAAATATTAGAGTTTAAGTTATTAGGTCGATTAAAATAAATGTATAAATATTTTATGCTTGTAACAAGTCGCTAGTACTTGCTTTATTTAATATAAAAATAGAGTTCGTGGTCAGATATCTTTGTTTAATCGACTAATCTCGCATTCCTTAACTAATCTCTCCGTCAAGATGTCAGCAAAACGTCAAGTATTTGAAAAGATCAAATGTTCCAATTGGCAACTTAACAAAATTTTTCTATATATATTGTTACTTCTTGCAAACATTTTGAAAAAATTACAACCATATTTCCAGGATTTTATTATTATTTTTATTAATTTAAACAAGTATCATTTAAGAAATGAGACTCAAAACAAAGGTTTATACAACTAATACTATTAATATCAACAATTTCTGGACATAATCCTAGTATTTATATTTTTTTAAATTTTGGTGGGATCGCTGCGAACCTCCACCATTTTTTTATAATTCGTATTTAATAGTATAATATCTGGTCACCGAGCTTCGCTCTTAATATTCAAATCTACATTTTTAAGCAGCCCAATGAGTATATAATTGAAGTATATTTATAACATGACAAATTATTAATTAATTCGCGAAAATCACGGAGTAGGCGAAATCTACTTGAACTACTGAAAGGGAGATAAATAAAAAGTTGATTGGCGATTGGCTTGAAAGTAGGCGGGAAAATTAAAAAAGCTGTCAGTGTTAATTTTCAATTGGCTGCAGCTGTTGTTGACGTTTATCAACTGCTTGTCACAGAGGTTAGTTAAATGCATTAAAGTTGCCTAGTTTCTGGGGATTTCACCCTTTTAGAGGGCAACATCTACTGACGCTTGATCTTCGCGAATAGTCACGACGGACAGGCCCCGTTTCCGGGACGGACAACAGCAGCGTGTAGGGCACAGGTCCCGTCAACAGAAGATCGCTCAGCTCACTCTATTTATCACTATATAAGAAAAACTCTATGTTCAATTGATTTTATTATTTATTGATCTGCAGTGAAGGAAAATTATAGGTCTGATATTCATACTTGGGTAAAAACCTCCACAAAAACCTGTGACCAGACTTTCGACGTGTGGCAGATATTGATATCATATTTTTTCAAAAATTTTCAGTTACAAAAATAGTTCATTCGTACATTACATTACAATTTGTTCTTGGAAAATACAAAGTCACAATCAACCTTAAATTGTACTATGAAAATAGAGAATTTTAAATGTCTCTTTAATGTTTCTTGTAAAATAAAAAATTGAAATCTATGTTAATAGTACACGTGTACAAGCATTCATTCTTTTTCTCTCTCTCTCTCTCTCTCTCTCTCTCTCTCTCTTTCTCTCTATTTCTCTCTCTCTCTCTCTCTCTCTCTCTCTCTCTCTCTTTCTCTCTCTTTCTCTCTCTCTCTCTCTTTGGCAACGTTGTATTTTCAACTTTGAATTTATGAGATGGCTGTCATTTGACAAGCAAATTATTTATGTCCGTCAAATGAACCTTTCCTTTTTTATATAAAGCGGCAAATTTAAAATTGAATTCTTTCAGATTCAAGAGGTAGAAATTTTATTTTTACCTCATCCTTCAATGCTTATTTGTAGTTAAAATTTAAAGTTTAATACATCTAATCGGCCTAATATAGTTTTTGTCTAGATAAACCTGTTCTTTTGACAGATAAGTCAGACTTTATTTATTCATAGCCGTATCGTATGTATTTTAATTGATTCAGAATTTTGTATTAATATATATTTCAAAATGGCTTCATTCTAAAAATATTATCAGTCCTCCTAAATCCTTGAAGGCAGAATTATTAGTAATAGCAAGGCAACAAAAAACAAATTCAAAAAATATATTATAGATGAGATGGCCAGAGAAAAAGAAATTAAAATTCTCAGATTGCCTCCGAACCACGCAGAGTTAAATTCCATTGAGCTGATCTGGTCACAATTATTAAAAGTTTATGTTTCTCAAAACAATAAAACATTTAAATTTCCTGATGTGCGAAATTTGTTTTTGAAGGCAGTTTCAGATGTAAATAGAGAACATTGGGGAAAATGCATTGGTCATGTTAAAAATGTGGAAAATTCATTTAGGAAAGTGGATATATCAATGGATAATTTAATAGAACCGATAATAATAAATCTCAGAAAAGACAATTATAGTTATACCAGTAGTTTTAGTGAAGACAGTGACTTTTAAAGATAGTTCTTGAACTAACTTTTTTTTTAATCTTTGAGTTTAGGTAAGTACTGAAGCGTTACTTTTATTGCCAAGAGATTAAAAAAAATTTAATCCCAACATATAATCCTCCTTGTTATTTATTGGTTAAATTTAATTCGTTCAATGTTAAAGTGTCAGATGCATAAGGTTTATTTTTATTTTTTGTAAATAATATAACTTCAAAATTTAATCTACGAAGTGCGTATATATATTTTATATGCTGTGACCTTATTTATATTATAGAAACATATTTTGCAAAGTACGCCTATGGAATGTGACGTTATATCCCCACTTTTACTGTACTCCTCTTTCCTTTATAGTATATATTACTATAGAAACAAGTTATTATATCTGCCGTTGCTAGGAAATAAAACTAAAAGCTTAACTTTTCTTGTAAATATGTCGGAAGATCGAATTTTCACAGACATGAGACCTACATTTTTTGCCGATTTAGATAGGAATTAGTCTACCCTGAAAGTTTCATTGAATTCTGACGAGTGGATTTCGAGTTCCTCTGGACACCCACATACACACACACACATACAAACCTTGCTCGTTTAATAGTATTTGATAAAATAGTCATTATAAAATAAAAAATTATTAAAGTCACTAATCCGCTAACGTATTTTGAAACAAATTACTAGTTACTTAAGTTTTAGTACAGTAAAATTTGCAAATAGATAGGAAATAATTTATAGTTCAACGAAATTTTGAAGAGATGTCGTTAAACATTTGTCATTGAGACTCAAAACAATAGTAACTTACGTAACAAGTTCCGAAAGTGATATTTTACGGGAAGAGCAGGAAATTTCCAGGACTAGCCGTAGGCGAGTCCTCGAAACCTGCGAGTTCCGTGAAATCACTTTTGGATCGTGTTACGTACAATATTTTTTCTGCAGTCGTTTTGTATGTTAAAAAGTATATCGATAACGTATGAACTTTATATATCTAGACAATTACATATAACAATCACTCTTATGAATACATTACTTTCGCAATAATTCATAAGTAGCCGCTTTAGCATATTCACTAATCTCATGTGGAATCATTTCACTACTTATTTCCATTTTTTTTATTTGAAAAGCGAAATAAAAGAATAAAATACAATACAAGTTCCCGAAAGTTCCCGAAAGTAAGCTCATTCCTTTACAGATTTTGGTAAAATTTTGTTTTTAAATATTGGTAACACTACAAATGTCAAAAGGTTTTATAACTATTTTTAGATGTGCTACCATCTATGGTAAGAAGAGAGTATTGACATTAAATTTTGACTGAATCTAGTCAAGATGTCACTCTCTTCTTTTTAATCCTTTCAGAGATTAATACAAAGCGAGTAAACCAGTAAGGAATTTTAATTTATTAGATTCGACATCCTAAGACCGGTTTCTGTCTTTCGACTTCATCAGTTAGGCTTTTCGAATCCAATAAATAAAATTCCAAACTTGTACAAGTCAATAGCTATATCCGCTATAAGATAACATTTTTAGATGTGCTACCATCTATGGTAAGAAGAGAGTATTGACATTAAATTTTGACTGAATCTAGTCAAGATGTCACTCTCTTCTTTTTTATCCCTTTCAGAGATTAATACAAAGTGAATAAACTAGTAAGGAATTTTAATTTATTAGATTCGACATCCTAAGACCGGTTTCTGTCTTTCGACTTCATCAGTTAGGCTTTTCGAATCCAATAAATAAAATTCCAAACTCGTACAAGTCAATAGCTATATCCGCTATAAGATAACATTTTTAGATGTGCTACCATCTATGGTAAGAAGAGAGTATTGACATTAAATTTTGACTGAATCTAGTCAAGATGTCACTCTCTTCTTTTTTATCCCTTTCAGAGATTAATACAAAGTGAGTAAACCAGTAAGGAATTTTAATTTATTAGATTCGACATCCTAAGACCGGTTTCTGTCTTTCGACTTCATCAGTTAGAAAGAAGAGAGTGACATCTTGACTAGATTCAGTCAAAATTTAATGTCAATACTCTCTTCTTACCATAGATGGTAGCACATCTAAAAATGTTATCTTATAGCGGATATAGCTATTGACTTGTACGAGTTTGGAATTTTATTTATTGGATTCTAAAAGCCTAACTGATGAAGTCGAAAGACAGAAACCGGTCTTAGGATGTCGAATCTAATAAATTAAAATTCCTTACTGGTTTACTCACTTTGTATTAATCTCTGAAAGGGATAAAAAAGAAGAGAGTGACATCTTGACTAGATTCAGTCAAAATTTAATGTCAATACTCTCTTCTTACCATAGATGGTAGCACATCTAAAAATGTTATCTTACAGCGGATATAGCTATTGACTTGTACGAGTTTGGAATTTTATTTATTGGATTCGAAAAGCCTAACTGATGAAGTCGAAAGACAGAAACCGGTCTTAGGATGTCGAATCTAATAAATTAAAATTCCTTACTGGTTTACTCACTTTGTATTAATCTCTGAAAGGGATAAAAAAGAAGAGAGTGACATCTTGACTAGATTCAGTCAAAATTTAATGTCAATACTCTCTTCTTACCATAGATGGTAGCACATCTAAAAATGTTATCTTATAGCGGATATAGCTATTGACTTGTACGAGTTTGGAATTTTATTTATTGGATTCGAAAAGCCTAACTGATGAAGTCGAAAGACAGAAACCGGTCTTAGGATGTCGAATCTGATAAATTAAAATTCCTTACTGGTTTACTCGTTTTATAACTAGTTTATAACCTCAAATTCATTCAGTCAATCTAGAAACTAAGTGTTACCAATTGTAATTTCGCAACGAAAATGATCACAAATAATTTTAAAAATATCTAAACGCGTTGCAGAAAGCTATTCTCGCACTCATTCGTTCGTCCACGAGCGACGAATTCGTGCGAGAATATGTAGCCTTCTGAAACTTGTATTTTAATATACTATTATACAACTTAATTCTATTAATATCAACAATTTCTGGACATAATCCTAGTATTTCTATTTTTTTTTTTAAATTTTGGTTGGATAGCTGCGAATCTCCACCATTTTTTAAAAATTCGTATGTAATAGTATATAAAATAGTTATTAGAGAGTTTTAACACTTTTCCGCTACCGCTACCGTTAACGTTAGACTGTCGATTATCAATCTGCGCATGCCTAAGTGTTACGTGTCTCAAATCTAGCGGAACACCTTAGATTGGAGAAAATAGTGGGTGTTTTAAAGTGAAACGTTAAACGAAATAGGGACTTCCTATTGGACGACCTTCCTGACATTTGCATTTGACATTTTGAAGTAAAAAAATAAGGACTTGTCTTGTCGTCACTGTCGTCTTGACAGAACGAGGTAGAAGTTAGAGTTTCTGAACTTTGCTAAAACTATATTCTACCGGCATGTGGTAGAATCTACGCAACGTTACTTTAATGGTAGCGTTAACGTTAGCGGAAATCTAACGTAAATTTGCTAAAACTCCCTATTATAAAATCAAAAATCATTAAAGTCACTAATCCGCTAACGTGTTTTGAAACAAATTACTAGTTACTTAAGTTTTAGTACAGTAAAATTTGCAAATAGATAGGAAATAATTTATAAGTCTACGAAATTTTGAAAAGATGTCGTTAAAGTTTCATTTAAGAAATGAGACACAAAACAAATGTTTATACAAGTTAGTTCCATTAATATCAACAATTTCTGGACATAATCCTTGTATTTCTATTTTTGAAATTTTGGTGGGACCGCTCCGAACCTCCACCAATTTTGTAGTTTCGCCATTTATTTTGTATCAATAATTTTCTCTACACTTTTTTACGTCTATAGTTGATTTAATGTTTCAAACAATATTAAAACTTAAAATGTCATCTATAAAATAAAGCTAACAATGCGAAAACACACAAAAAAACAAATAACACAAATTTTATGTTGCACATTACACTTGCGGAAAAAGAAAGAGATGAAAGACCAGTTAGTATTTGATATTTGATGCGAATAAAACAAAGAGTAATTTCACAGAGCAAATATAATTTAACTGGAATTAAAAACAAAAATCATTATAGTGTTTGCGACTCAGTTTGGGTTCAAAAATTGATTTAATGGTGATTTTATAGATTGTATAATTCCAGTTTAATATAAATATATTAGATACATAAATAAACGTAACCTTAATCCTTAACCAAATAGCTTCACAGATATAGTAAAAAATAAATATTTGTTTTTTTTTTAAATTAAACACCCATAAAGGCATTTAGTATATTACAATTACAACAATTTAATTCTAACTTAATCTAATAGAGTTTGAATCTTAAAACTAAGGTATACTCATCAGCGTTCCTTAGGTTCTGTGGAATGGATTGTACTAAACTTTAACGTGCACACACAACCTCTGCTTTTGCACTAAAAACACTAAACTAACCTCAAAGGGCTTGATCCTCTTAAGTCTTCTTTCTAACCCAGTATTGTCAAGGAGCTGGATAGCCTCAACATTAACATGATGATATGAAGTATTTCTTCATAACTCTTGGCTAATTTCTTGATGGTCTGGTCAACAATGTCCGTTTACAGATCCCTATGGAGATCACTTTTGCGAATGTACCAAAGGGCATCTACTATGCTCATCAGTGCTTTGTCTTGAAATCTTTGGATGATTGCTAAGTTGCTTGCTTTGGAGCATCACCATAGTTGGATACCATAGGTCCATACAGGCCTAATTATCTGCTTAATAAGCATAAGCTTATTATGTAGAGACAGAGTGGAGTTTCTTCCAATTAGCCAGTACATTTTTCTATATTTAAGTCCAAGTTCTTCTCTTTTCTTTTTAACATGCACTTTCCATCGGAGATTGGCATCTAAGCGTAAGGCCACACGGCACTCTAAACGGAACGGGTCCGGCCCGTTCGAATTTAGGATACATGGAGAGCAGAGATACAGGCCACACGACAACCTAAACGGGACGGGCCCGTAAATTGGCTAACGGACCCGTTTTTGTGTAGCGGACCCTCCGTCGGTTCTGCTACCTTTGGACGGGCCCGTCTCCGTCTTTCGCATCGTCACTAGCTAGCGGATCATTGTTTGTTATCTACGATGCCACACGGGCATTCACGGACCCGTCTCGTCTTCTATCGCGCAGATGCTGCTAGACTTTCAAGCATCAGTACCGTATTCATTTATTTCATTATTCAGTTGATGTGTTGCTGTTTTGACGATGTCTCAAGAAATAGATATTGAAATTTTAATAGCTTGTGTTGAAAACAGACCCCTATTGTGGGATAAGTCAAATGAGGACTATAAAAACAAACAATTAAAAACTAATGCTAAAAGAGAAAATTTTGTTTCCTCCTCTGTCAGGTCCATAAATAGTAAATGCACCATGAAAATATCTTTTTTCGTTAATTGGGTGAACCCAATAATTTCTCTTTCTCCGCCTACGCAACAAACAACACACTAGCACTTTTCGACTTTCCAACTCCATGGTAGTTAAGGGTACTGAATCAAGACCTGTAATGTATATTTTGTAAAACAAGGCGCCGATGGAAACATGATGGAAGGGGTCGCTCTGTGACGCTCGTCAAACCGCTATTGGTGACTAGAGAGATCAACGGGTCCGTCACCCGTCCTCCGTTCTCCGTTCTCCGTTCCGTTTAGGGTGCCGTGTGGCCTTACGCTAAGGTAATACCTAAGTATTTTGCTGTGTTTGAATATGGAATCAGGTTATTGTTTATTCTGACTGGAATATGATCTATCCTTTTGTGTGTAAAGTTAATGGGGAGTGATTTAGTCTCATTAAGTTTAATTTTCCATCTCTTCGCCCAGTCATAGATAAGGTGGACAACTGTTTGCAACTTGTGGGTTGCTTCTTCATTGCTACTGATACTGCTAGAATGGTAGTGTCGTCGACGAAGGTGGCTATGGTATTATTTTCTAACTCTGGACTCTGGACATATGTACAGTAAGTATAAGACAGGTCCTAGGACACTTCCTTGTGGTACTCCAGCCATAATTTCTTTAAGATCGGAATAGGCTTCTTCTTGTCTAATTCTAAAGTATAGTAACACAGATCTTTTTCTCTGCTAATGATTTCTGTATAATGTTTCTAAATCCAAATTGGTGATCAGGGATCATTTCTCTTTCTTCGATAAATACTTGTGAATTTACTTTTATTTAGCATCCCCCCTTCCCCGAATATTACCGTATAGAGCACTTCAGCTACAATTGTAACTTTCATTTTTAACCACGCCCGCAAACTATCATCATATGATTTCAATAAAAATAATGAATCTGGTCATATGGCATTGATGCCACTTTTATTTTGTTTAAGATAAAATTCTTTCTCGACATAAATTTCTTGAATAAATTGGGGTTTTATAAAAAATGTCTTTTTTAGAATGATTTCGTCCACTGTTGTCTCCTTGTACGTGGGTAGGAAGAGGCTCATCCCCTATTTCTTAAATCAGCGACGTGCCACTTAATCGTTATTTCCATTGCGTCCTAAAACAGAACGCCACCGAATTTCCGGGATTTTCTCGAAACAACTGAATTTATTAGCCTTGTTTTCCATCCTCCCGTTTCAGCTTATTAGCGAACGTCGTTTATGCACAAAGAAATCCGTCGCCAAAATCCTGTTTCGAATTCCTTTGGAGTTCCGACGCGATACAATGGTTAATTTTCATTAGAACACTGTTCGCCTCCTTTTCGGAACCCCCTGCGATTCAGTAGCGCACTTAGAGCGAGTTAATTGGATATATTTTATTGGAAAATTGGAGGGTACTAGACGTGAATAGGTCGCTTCGAAATTAACGGCTGTGGAAGGAGGGATCGAAAGAGAAATTTGGATTTTTATCAGCTCACGAGTTTAAAAGTAATTAAGATAGAAATTCAAGTAAAAATTATGGATGCATTCTAGAAAGTATTTACAGTTCCAACAGCGCCACCAAATTTCCGCGATTTTCCCGAATTCCAACGTTTTAAAAGGTATAAAGATAAAAGTTTAAAATTTATACAAAAATGAGGCAGAAATATTTTGCTGAGGACCACAATTCATTAAGTTTATTTTTTTATAATTTGACAAAAAGTTTACAGTAGTACAAAATCTAAGTTAACGAGTCTCAAACGCGCTTACCTGTTAGTGCATAATCCTTCTCTGGAATTATGTTGATAGTAGCAGCGGTGTATACAAAATGCAGGTATGAGCGGGCCCGATTTCCCAAATATATGACAGTAAATTAAAATAAGCGGATTAAGAACAAAGTTTCAGATACGACGCATTGTACTTCTTAATTCAAGGTCGCTTCACTATTTTTTGGTATTAGAAGCGCATGAGTTCAAAATAAGCGATTTGAGACTAAAATATGGGCGAAATATTTAAACAGAAATAACAGAACAGAAATAAAACTTAACATTTGGAGAGAATACGTAGAAACGCATGTAAGTGCAATAAATTTTGAAGAAAGTTTTCGTAGAATAATGTCTACTTTACCCGCCACTGTCCTCTTTGGCCTCTAGGGATATGTCATTCAAAAATTTTAATTAGCACTCCGAGCAGGTCCGAATTCTAACAAGAAAATACACAATTCATTTTGTTTACATTAATGGCATCTTGTTTTCTGAAAAAAAAAAAGGAATTTTGAGGGTGAATTATCTCGAAGAATAATTTTTTCTACAACTGCTATGAAAAGTAGCGTATTTCTGATAGCTGTTTTTTTTTATTTCCCAATTAATTTACAATCTATTCCTAACTAGAATAATAAGTTAATAAACCAGTAAGGAATTTTAATTTATTAGATTCGACATCCTAAGACCGGTTTCTGTCTTTCGACTTCATCAGTTAGGCTTTTCGAATCCAATAAATAAAATTCCACACTCGTACAAGTCCATAGCTATATCCGCTATAAGATAACATTTTTAGATGTGCTACCATCTATGGTAAGAAGAGAGTATTGACATTAAATTTTGACTGAATCTAGTCAAGATGTCACTCTCTTCTTTTTTATCCCTTTCAGAGATTAATACAAAGTGAGTAAACCAGTAAGGAATTTTAATTTATTAGATTCGACATCCTAAGACCGGTTTCTGTCTTTCGACTTCATCAGTTAGGCTTTTCGAATCCAATAAATAAAATTCCAAACTCGTACAAGTCAATAGCTATATCCGCTATAAGATAACATTTTTAGATGTGCTACCATCTATGGTAAGAAGAGAGTATTGACATTAAATTTTGACTGAATCTAGTCAAGATGTCACTCTCTTCTTTTTTATCCCTTTCAGAGATTAATACAAAGTGAGTAAACCAGTAAGGAATTTTAATTTATTAGATTCGACATCCTAAGACCGGTTTCTGTCTTTCGACTTCATCAGTTAGGCTTTTCGAATCCAATAAATAAAATTCCAAACTCGTACAAGTCAGTAGCTATATCCGCTATAAGATAACATTTTTAGATGTGCTACCATCTATGGTAAGAAGAGAGTATTGACATTAAATTTTGACTGAATCTAGTCAAGATGTCACTCTCTTCTTTTTTATCCCTTTCAGAGATTAATACAAAGTGAGTAAACCAGTAAGGAATTTTAATTTATTAGATTCGACATCCTAAGACCGGTTTCTGTCTTTCGACTTCATCAGTTAGGCTTTTCGAATCCAATAAATAAAATTCCAAACTCGTACAAGTCAATAGCTATATCCGCTATAAGATAACATTTTTAGATGTGCTACCATCTATGGTAAGAAGAGAGTATTGACATTAAATTTTGACTGAATCTAGTCAAGATGTCACTCTCTTCTTTTTTATCCCTTTCAGAGATTAATACAAAGTGAGTAAACCAGTAAGGAATTTTAATTTATTAGATTCGAGTTTGGAATTTTATTTATTGGATTCGAAAAGCCTAACTGATGAAGTCGAAAGACAGAAACCGGTCTTAGGATGTCGAATCTAATAAATTAAAATTCCTTACTGGTTTACTCACTTTGTATTAATCTCTGAAAGGGATAAACAAGAAGAGAGTGACATTTTGACTAGATTCAGTCAAAATTTAATGTCAATACTCTCTTCTTACCATAGATGGTAGCACATCTAAAAATGTTATCTTATAGCGGATATAGCTATTGACTTGTACGAGTTTGGAATTTTATTTATTGGATTCGAAAAGCCTAACTGATGAAGTCGAAAGACAGAAACCGGTCTTAGGATGTCGAATCTAATAAATTAAAATTCCTTACTGGTTTACTCACTTTGTATTAATCTCTGAAAGGGATAAAAAAGAAGAGAGTGACATCTTGACTAGATTCAGTCAAAATTTAATGTCAATACTCTCTTCTTACCATAGATGGCAGCACATCTAAAAATGTTATCTTATAGCGGATATAGCTATTGACTTGTACGAGTTTGGAATTTTATTTATTGGATTCGAAAAGCCTAACTGATGAAGTCGAAAGACAGAAACCGGTCTTAGGATGTCGAATCTAATAAATTAAAATTCCTTACTGGTTTACTCACTTTGTATTAATCTCTGAAAGGGATAAAAAAGAAGAGAGTGACATCTTGACTAGATTCAGTCAAAATTTAATGTCAATACTCTCTTCTTACCATAGATGGTAGCACAACTAAAAATGTTATCTTATAGCGGATATAGCTATTGACTTGTACAAGTTTGGAATTTTATTTATTGGATTCGAAAAGCCTAACTGATGAAGTCGAAAGACAGAAACCGGTCTTAGGATGTCGAATCTAATAAATTAAAATTCCTTACTGGTTTACTCACTTTGTATTAATCTCTGAAAGGGATAAAAAAGAAGAGAGTGACATCTTGACTAGATTCAGTCAAAATTTAATGTCAATACTCTCTTCTTACCATAGATGGTAGCACATCTAAAAATGTTATCTTATAGCGGATATAGCTATTGACTTGTACGAGTTTGGAATTTTATTTATTGGATTCGAAAAGCCTAACTGATGAAGTCGAAAGACAGAAACCGGTCTTAGGATGTCGAATCTAATAAATTAAAATTCCTTACTGGTTTACTCACTTTGTATTAATCTCTGAAAGGGATAAAAAAGAAGAGAGTGACATCTTGACTAGATTCAGTCAAAATTTAATGTCAATACTCTCTTCTTACCATAGATGGTAGCACATCTAAAAATGTTATCTTATAGCGGATATAGCTATTGACTTGTACGAGTTTGGAATTTTATTTATTGGATTCGAAAAGCCTAACTGATGAAGTCGAAAGACAGAAACCGGTCTTAGGATGTCGAATCTAATAAATTAAAATTCCTTACTGGTTTACTCACTTTGTATTAATCTCTGAAAGGGATAAAAAAGAAGAGAGTGACATCTTGACTAGATTCAGTCAAAATTTAATGTCAATACTCTCTTCTTACCATAGATGGTAGCACATCTAAAAATGTTATCTTATAGCGGATATAGCTATTGACTTGTACGAGTTTGGAATTTTATTTATTGGATTCGAAAAGCCTAACTGATGAAGTCGAAAGACAGAAACCGGTCTTAGGATGTCGAATCTAATAAATTAAAATTCCTTACTGGTTTACTCACTTTGTATTAATCTCTGAAAGGGATAAAAAAGAAGAGAGTGACATCTTGACTAGATTCAGTCAAAATTTAATGTCAATACTCTCTTCTTACCATAGATGGTAGCACAACTAAAAATGTTATCTTATAGCGGATATAGCTATTGACTTGTACGAGTTTGGAATTTTATTTATTGGATTCGAAAAGCCTAACTGATGAAGTCGAAAGACAGAAACCGGTCTTAGGATGTCGAATCTAATAAATTAAAATTCCTTACTGGTTTACTCACTTTGTATTAATCTCTGAAAGGGATAAAAAAGAAGAGAGTGACATCTTGACTAGATTCAGTCAAAATTTAATGTCAATACTCTCTTCTTACCATAGATGGTAGCACATCTAAAAATGTTATCTTATAGCGGATATAGCTATTGACTTGTACGAGTTTGGAATTTTATTTATTGGATTCGAAAAGCCTAACTGATGAAGTCGAAAGACAGAAACCGGTCTTAGGATGTCGAATCTAATAAATTAAAATTCCTTACTGGTTTACTCACTTTGTATTAATCTCTGAAAGGGATAAAAAAGAAGAGAGTGACATCTTGACTAGATTCAGTCAAAATTTAATGTCAATACTCTCTTCTTACCATAGATGGTAGCACATCTAAAAATGTTATCTTATAGCGGATATAGCTATTGACTTGTACGAGTTTGGAATTTTATTTATTGGATTCGAAAAGCCTAACTGATGAAGTCGAAAGACAGAAACCGGTCTTAGGATGTCGAATCTAATAAATTAAAATTCCTTACTGGTTTACTCACTTTGTATTAATCTCTGAAAGGGATAAAAAAGAAGAGAGTGACATCTTGACTAGATTCAGTCAAAATTTAATGTCAATACTCTCTTCTTACCATAGATGGTAGCACAACTAAAAATGTTATCTTATAGCGGATATAGCTATTGACTTGTACGAGTTTGGAATTTTATTTATTGGATTCGAAAAGCCTAACTGATGAAGTCGAAAGACAGAAACCGGTCTTAGGATGTCGAATCTAATAAATTAAAATTCCTTACTGGTTTACTCACTTTGTATTAATCTCTGAAAGGGATAAAAAAGAAGAGAGTGACATCTTGACTAGATTCAGTCAAAATTTAATGTCAATACTCTCTTCTTACCATAGATGGTAGCACATCTAAAAATGTTATCTTATAGCGGATATAGCTATTGACTTGTACGAGTTTGGAATTTTATTTATTGGATTCGAAAAGCCTAACTGATGAAGTCGAAAGACAGAAACCGGTCTTAGGATGTCGAATCTAATAAATTAAAATTCCTTACTGGTTTACTCACTTTGTATTAATCTCTGAAAGGGATAAAAAAGAAGAGAGTGACATCTTGACTAGATTCAGTCAAAATTTAATGTCAATACTCTCTTCTTACCATAGATGGTAGCACATCTAAAAATAAGTTAATAGTTTGACAATTAATCAAAAGACATTAAATAAATAAAGATAAATGATAAAAAAAATTTTAAATTAAATTTAAAATCTGTTGGTCATACGTTTGGGTCTGCGCCTAATGATACGCTGACAAGTTTTTCGCAAGTTTATTTGGATGGTCTTTAAATCTGTTTGTGTAACTTTCACTTATTTTCACAATTTCTTGTTTAACCGACAGTACATTTAGATCACGTGCAATAATACTATTAGGTACAAACCATGGAACGTCAGCGATCAGTCTAAGAGTTTTTGCATGAAATCTCTCCATGATTGCTACGTTCGCATTTGATGCAGAGCCCCAAATTTGGACACCATATGTCCAAATTGGCTTAAGGATAACTTTATACACTTTGTTATTTAGAGATAACTTTGAATTGCGAACTATGACCCAATAGAGTTGAGACCAAGATGTTTTCTTTTGGTAAAGATGTGCTCTTCCACATTAGTCTTCGGTCCAGATGTAGCCCTAGGTACTTGACTTCATCCCGATGTGATATTTCTTTTCCATTTATCCTAACCGGTGGACAGTTCCCACATCGATTTGAAAAAGTTTCGTGCACAGATTTTATTTCGTTAACTTTAGTTCTCCACAAGTATAGCCACATCTGTAAATTATCGAGATCAGTTTCTAGAATTTCTGAGATGCTATTTGGGGGCTTACGTGAGACGACAAAAAAGCAGTATCATCTGCAAATTAAGACTTTGTTAGATGTGGGTAGGTCAGATGTGTACAGTAGGTAAAGGAAAGGACCCAGTACACTACCTTGTGGAACTCCAGCATTAATCGGGTGAAACGTCGAGTATTCATTGTTACGTTTAACGAAGAAATGGCGATCTTTCAAGTAGGACTTAAGGATGAGGAAGAGATTGAGTCTTTTTGAGCTTATATAACAGTCCAGTACGCCACACTTTGTCAAACGCCTGGCTCACATCTAGAAACACAGCAGAGCAATACTTTTTATGCATTATTTTATTGGTGACGCATTGTACTTGTTCAATTGTGGCATGTTCTTCTCGAAATCCAAATTGATGTTCAGGAATTATTTGATGGAAAATAGCGTATTTCTAATAGCTTACTGTGCGGGAATATTTTTCCCTACGGCACTTTTCAACGCGTTTGGGGAAGTCCTTTTCCCACTTGTTGCACAATATACTATTGTTTACGTAAATTTTAGTTCAGGAATGAAAATTTTTCGGAAGTTAATTTTTTGGTTTGTAAAATATAAATTAAAACTAAAAGATACAAAAAGAAAAGGTGACCTACTTCGACTTCTATATTGAAAGAAGGTAACTCACTGTATATGAAAATTTGTTTCGTTAAAGCCCCACTACAAAAGAAAATCCCTTTCATCATCTCTCAAGGACCGAAGAGATTTCTTTTCGAGAGCAAAGAGAAAGTAGCTTCTTTCTCTCTTTTGTCAATTTGGCCCTACTTATTATTCTCTGGTTGTTTGTCTTCATTTAGAGTTTTTTGTAATTATCTCTTCGTTCCTCCGAAAAGACGCGGTTCGATGGAAGGCGCAAACGACCGAAATAAAAGTAGTCCTTTTAATGAAAATAAAAAAAGGAAAATCTTGTAATTTCACAGGTTGCCGCCCTCCTAATTATATACCGGGCATAATTCTGAAAAAAAGTTTCTAACTTATTTTTCTACGGCTTTTATGTGCTTTAAATCTTATCTTGAAAAATCTCCATGTTTGTCCTATAAATGACTAATAATATATGATTATGAATAAATCTGGAAGTAAAAATTAAGTTGATAATTTTAGACCCATTTCTAAATTGGATATTTTTAGTAAGCTATTTGAAAGTATTATCTTTGATTTTCTTTCCTATGACGTAAAAAATATTATTAAGCAGCATGGCTTTATTAAAAAACGCTCTGTTGATACAAACTTATTCATTTACATTGAATACCTTTTGAAAAGCCTGAATGACCGAATGGTCGTAGACTCGGTTTATACCGACTTCTGCAAGGCATTCGATTAAATTGATCATTCAATTCCTACTTCGAAACTTGGCGTCGGTGTCCACGGTAGTCTACTAAGATGGCTCGACTCTTATGTCAGAAATAGATTAAAACAAGTAACTTTAGGCAATTACAAATCCAATCCCGTTTTTACCACTTCTGGAGTACCCCAAGGGTCTCACTTGGGACCCCTACTCTTTAATTTATACATCAACGATATTTCTACGTGTTTTAATTTTGCTAACTTTATCATGTATGCTGATGATTTAAAAATATTTCACTCAATATCATGTCCCAACGACAGAGTTTTACTTCAACACGATTTGGATAGATTGTCTAATTATTGTCGGCAAAATAACTTATTTTTAAATACATCTAAATGTAGTTATATATAATTTTCTCGCGGTAATGATATATTGAACAATGTATATACTATCTCTAATTGTATCCTTCATCGTGTAGATAATGTTAAAGATCTAGGTATTTTTCTGGACTCAAAATTAATTTTTGACAAGCATGTATATAATGTGGCTAACAAGGCAAGGCAAGGTTTCATCTTCAGATCTTGTTTTGAACTAAAAAACTCTCATACTGTCAGAACCTTGTACATGGCCTATGTCAACAGTATTCTCATGTATGGGTCTGTCATTTGGAACCCCCGCTACTTGATTTATATTGACAAATTAGAATCCATACAAAATAAGTTTATTTCTTATTAGTCCAGTAACTGAAGGGTCAAACCTGGGAATAAGTCTGGCATGAGTTCCCACATAGCGCATTTTGTAGGTCACCGCAGGTGTTTTAACATGAGAAAATCCTTAACGCGTTGTGGTCAAGGGAAGGGGCTGAAAATGGGCCCCAACACCTGGAAAATGGGTTTCCCGCTAATATCTGGCTGAATATGCCAATTAGAGAATTTTTGTTCAGACAAAAAATAGAGAAGAGCTCATTCTCTACAAAAATGGCCCTAATCATTTTCTTCGAAAATTCAATAGTTTTCGAGATAATGGCACTCAAAAGTCCCCTCATTTTAGCTGCTGCTCTACCTTCAGGAATTCCGCTTTCTATGAATTAACGCGTAACCGGGCGGACGAATTGTTCAATATCTCGGGAAAAAATTAATATTTTTCGATGATTCAAAGTTCATCGGAATGGGAAAACCCGTAGCTACAATTCCATGTGACTTGAAGTCAGTTCGTATTTACCAAAAATATTTAAAAAGCGGTCAAAGTTTTTTTCAACAATATTTAGAGGCTGTTTCATTAATTTATTCATATTTTCTTTAAAAATAGTCATTTATTCTAATTTTGCCTTGATAATGGGACCTTAGGGAGCCTTGAATGACCTCAAAAATTTTTTTGCATTACTTTTCTGGCGTTCTAATATACAATTGATTTGTTTATTTGCATATTTTAGCCGATTTCGGAGTCTAATAATTTTCGAGAAATGAGGAAAATTGGTCACACGAGTCAAAACCGGCCTTTTTTTGTTTATCCATTTCTTGTTCCCCGCTCTTTATTTCTTGAGGATTAATAATTAGATGAAAGTAAATTTCTGAGGTCATTCAAGACCCTCTAAGGTTCCATTATCAAGGCAAAATTAGAATAAATGACTATTTTTAAAGAAAATATGAATAAATTAATGAAGCAGCCTCTAAATATTATTGAAAAAAACTTTGACCGCTTTTTTAAATATTTTTGGTAAATACGAACTGACTTCAAGTCACATGGAATTGTAGCTATGGATTTTCCCATTCCGATGAACTTTGAATCATCGAAAAATATTAATTTTTTCCCGAGATATTGAACAATTCGTCCGCCCGGTTACGCGTTAATTCATAGAAAGCGGAATTCCTGAAGGTAGAGCAGCAGCTAAAATGAGGGGACTTTTGAGTGCCATTATCTCGAAAACTATTGAATTTTCGAAGAAAATGATAAGGTCCATTTTTGAAGAGAATGAGCTGATCTCCATTTTTTGTCTGAACAAAAATTCTCTAATTGGCATATTTAGCCAGATATTAGCGGGAAACCCATTTTCCAGGTTTTGGGGCCCATTTTCAGCCCCTTCCCTTGACCATAACGCGTTAAGGATTTTCTCATGTTAAAACACCTGCGATGACCTACAAATTGCGCTATGTGGGAACTCATGCCCGACTTATTCCCAGCTTTCGATCTTTTCAGTCCTTCATTTACTGGACTATATTGCCAAAGAAAAATTTTATCCTCATATATCAGAAAGACAAAATATCCGTTTTAATTAGAAAATCATTAGTCTTGAGCAAAGTAGGCAAATAGCAGATGTCATGTTTATCCATAAGATCTTAAATAACAGAATTGATTGTGTTGAAATAATGAATCTTATTCGAATTGTTACTCCTAATTACAATACGAGAAATTATTATACTTTCTTCGTAAATCAGGCGTCAACCAATTACTATTTAAATTCGCCCCTTCATAGGGCTACTAACACTTACAATAAATTGTCGAATACTGTTGATATTGACATTTTTCTCCGCAATTTTATTAAGGTTAAAGATGCACTTAAGGTTCACTTTTTACAACTGTGACTAATACTTTAAAACTTATAATTGTTCACTTTTATTGCTTATTATAGATACCTAAGTACCTTGCATTTAATTTGTAGCATAGTTTTTAATTTTTAAACTTTTTGTTAATTAATCAGTTTTTGTATATTTTAGTGGACACTGTTCTGGGTTTGTCCTGTTTGTGTCCCAAACAAACAAATAAATAAATAAATAAATAAGTAAATTGTCTAAAAAAGTCCTCATTTTAAAACTAACTTTAAATAATTAAATCATTGTAAATGTTGTATACCAATATTGAACTTAACGATAATAACTTTATATAAATATTATTCGAAAACCAAAGCTATTTAAATTGTCATTACTAACAGAGTTGAAGGTAATTTGTTTTAAAACAATTTTTAAACGGCGAGGTAAATATTAGATTTTGTTATCTACAATTTAATGACCACCTCCAATAAATCATTTTCAATCATGTGGACAAACATTATACCTAATGATAAAATTTTTATCATATTTACGATATATTTTTAAGTGTTTATTATTATTATTATTAAATTCAATTACTCTTCTATTTGAAAATAAAACCACTTCCAATAAAAAAAGGCTTTAATGTAACGTTTTGAAGTAAAGTCGACGAAATAGAAGAGTAATTGAATTACAAGAAACCACTATGAACTACAGAAATTATTTATTATTAAATGTATTACCTACAGGTTTTTGACTACACCCAATTTTATCTCGACCTATCTACCGCCAACGCAAATGAAAACAGGATAGCGGAATGGGCAGTTGAATATAATTTCAGTACATATTATTCCATTAACGAGATAAATGCCGGCAGTCTACATGCGCTGGCTGACAAGTTCACCCAGGACAATCCACATGGGAATTCTGTCTTCAACAAGTAAGTTCTACAGCTTATAAGTTTTAGGATTTAGTTCATGGTGTTTATCAAAATATGGTAACCGTAATACCAATTAGCTGTCACTAGGGAATGAACAGTACTAAAATTGGCTAGCCTAGAACTAAAAGGTGTTATTTTAAACATTTTAAGTGGTTGGTGTTAATAAATAAATATAGTACAAATAAATCGATTTAGTTAACATATATAACACTTTTAAATCTGTCATTACTATGAAATTAATTATTTTTGTTGGGGCGTAGATAAAGTATAGTACGTAACTCATGGAATTACGCAATCGCCGCTACATGGCTTCGTGCGTAATATGCTGCTTACAACACTTGTTACCTGATTAAATAGACTATATAAATGTTTCTCTCTCTTTCAGATACTACAAATCCAACTCGGTCCGTATCAACACCAGCCCGTCTGCAGGGTGCGACGCCACTTGCGCTCATACCCATTTTTGCGCCATCACGCGGCTCGATTACGAAGAATTCCAGCAATGCATGCAAACTGCGCCGAGCGCCCTATCGGCTTCCAGGTCCTTTGTTTCGAGACCGCTAGCCATCCTCATACTTTCCGTGAGTGTTGTGATAAATTCTTTAGTGTGATAACTTTGTTCTCTTAGTGTTATTTTTTTAATTGTGTAGTCTTATATTGGACAATAAATCAATTTTTCGAAAAGAGATGATATGCAAGATGAAAGGACCGATGAAAATAGAGATTATTTGAAAGTAGAAGATAAGGAAGGGAAGGGATAAGGAATGCAGTAGGTGGTAGGGATTTTGTTAGAAGAACAAACAATGAAAACAGGTAAATAGTGGTTAGGAGTATTTGACTTAATTTTTTTAAATTTTAAAGCTGTTTTTCTTAATAGTTTTAAAATGACACGGTTCAACTTAACCCTGGCTAAGTTGTAAAATAATTGTTTGTTCTTCCAATAAAAAAATTTTTTGTCACAAGTGATTCTTTTAAAAAATTTTATACGGAATTTGTGAATAGTTTACCTAAAATCCACGAATTCGATATTTATGTAAAATATTTTTGTATATATTGAACAAAAGAAAAAAAGTTATTTAAAATTATATTAAAAAAAAGTATACCTATGAATATATATGTCTGAGTGTCAAGAAAATAATACAGGTTTTGAGATTTTTCCAAACAGGCGCTTTTAAATGTATATATATCTACTTATACGATAAGTATTTATACGGAATATGTGTCACTGATTGCTATAACAAATTATTACCACATATTAAATAAATGGACATTAAGTTTTGTACTACATATTGGGCAACAAGAAAGAAATGTTTCAAGGTCCCTAATTAAAAATGCCAAAAAAATACACGAAAAATATGTATATCAACCCAAACCCTCCAACCACACACCAGCTGCTGAAAATATCAAATTGAACAACATCTTGTTCTACAGCATCCTACTTATCACCCAGTTTGGTCAAAGAAATAACTGTATTTCACATTTGACAACTTTATTACTTAATTGTCATAATTAAGTTTTCCAAAAGCTTGGCATTTCAAATAATCATGAAAATAAAAATACATTTTATCCAGGCTATAGAAAAAGAGATTAACTTCTTTCAGAGGTCCCTGAGGTATCCATCATGATCTCTACAAGCAGGAATATAACAAATAATTATTATTTTCCAATCCTAAGGAAATTTAAAATGATTTGGGACCTTTCAAAATTTCTCTCATTTTGTTCTAAAATTCAAGTTATTTCAAAAGTTTATTTATAAAAATGTCTATTTATTTATTTTATAAAAACGTCAAATTATTCTTTTAATTTATAAAATAACTCTAAAAATGTAAATAGATTCCTGCCAAAATATAAAAAAAATTAAAAGTCGAAAAAAATTTTAAAAATCTTGTTTCACAAATTAATCAAAATACTTGATTTAATTTGTCATGTCTTGAAAATTTTATACATCAAATTTGCCTTGTGCAATATTTTAGCTGTTTCTATGTTTAGTTTGTAATAAATATTTATTTAAATTTGAAGTTAAAGTTAACATTTAGATAAAAACAAATTTTTTTTAAATAAATTTTCCCATATAAAAAATTAAATACTACAAATAAGATGCCATATGAGAAAATCTTGCACATGGCACGTTTACCAATAAAATATTAACTTTTTAAAAACATTCTGTATATTAAACAATGAAATGACCAAGTTGATATTGCTATTTGAAACATTGTTAAAAGTGTTTTTTTTATTACTAAATAGTCTTTATTTATTGTTTTTCCTCGTTAACCAAAAATATTTGTTATTGTCATTTTTCATAGTGTCCGACCTGACGATTTAAAAAGTGTGAAATCAAATTTGATTTAGACTCTAGCCGAGAAAAATATAAAAATAACAAAAAATACGATTTTTCTTGTTACTCTAATATGTTAATTTTGAACTTTTGTCAAGAGTGTAAATTCGAAATTGATTTTATATTAAATTATGCAGATCGAGATCGATATAGATGTATTTAAAAAAAATTTGGTAATATAAAGTGAAAATTCAACCTTCGTTTGTTTCATTTTTAAACCTTAATTCTTGAGAGAGAGAGAGAGAGAGAGAGAGAGAGAGAGAGAAGCGAATTTACAACTAATCATAATAAAAATAAATTACTAGACAAAACAAAACACAAACAAAATATGAATAACAATTGCATTGGATATGCAATATATAAAAATATATAAAATTTTCAAATTAACTTAATTTAATTATTGCCCCTATCTGCTACAACCCAAAAGTATAAAGCACGTTATAGAAATTTGCCACTGTGTGGTCTTTCTTGAAGAAAAGCCCTAGTCGATCTTCTGAATTTATCACATGAATTTATAGATTTTAACTGTATCGGGAGGTTATTATACCATTTTTTTGCATTGTAGGTAATAGAATTTTTTATTAGGTCAGAGGTGGGAATAGTCAAGAAAACATCAGTATCTAAATTTCTTGTAGGATATCTACGAGTTGGTCTTTCCGATAACTTTTGAATGTGCTTGCGAACTAAGCAGACTGATTCAAAGATAAATAGAGCAGGAAGGGTTAGAATTTCGAAATTTTTAAAATAATTCTCACAGTTGTAATGAAGTTATTTTTCACACACTAAATAATTTGAATAATTTCGGAATCAAATGAAAATTTATTTAAAATTAAATAAAACGTTCGATTTTTATTTGGCTCACCGGGTACATGTAAATATTCAAAGTCTCGAGCTAACGCCGTTTAAAGATGATATTGGGCGCGATGCGAATTCGGTCGCTTTGGAAGGGATTTTTCGGTAGTAGGAATTCTTCAGGGCCCCGATGTTTGAAATGTGTGAGTACAACTCGTCTGCGAGAATGTACCACGTGACCATCTCGAAATCGGTCAACGTTGCCAAATTTAAATTTAGACAGTTCAACAAAAAGTAGAGCAAAACATATATTTTAGTTCACTTGAAACCTTCGTACAAGAAGAAATAGAAGAAGTGATTAGGACAGACAGCCAAATTATTGGATTCAGACCAATTATAAGCTTATTAGATCCGTTATGGAAATATTAATTCAAAATATAAAACATTTTTCAGAAAAATTATCAAAAATTAAAATGACAATTTTTCAAAGGAAAACATTTATTTTTCAGTTATACGAATTTAAATTAAGAAAAAGCTTAATTTTCAATCGAAAAAATTAGTTTATACATTTTCAATTTATAATTTTATCCAGAGCTCATTTGTTAATTATCTAATGGTATATGTCTACGTATCTGCCTATCCTTAAAAATCAAATAACTCACTTATTTTTCATCTAAACTTCAACATTATACATTTTCGTAAAGGGAAAGAGTTCACCTTTCAGATAGAATAAAAATATATAGGGTGTGTCGTTAAAAAAATCGACGTTATTTTCATTTTAAAAAGACCGCTTTTTTAAAACACCCTATATAAGATTTTACTAAATAAACATTTATACTGAAAAAAACTTTATATAAAAAAAGAAACTGTTCAGTGAAAACCGCACCTTCCTATCGTTTCTGAGTTCCGAGATATTTGCAGTTAAAATGGGTCAGAAACTTCTGGGACACCCGGTATTTCAAAAATAAAGGTACTTTATTCCTGAGTAAATTTCATATTTTTTGGCAAATCTCGTATACGACTGAAAAAATTTGATATGAGATAGTTGCATTTTAGGTTTTTAAATAAAAAACTGTTATAAAAGTCTTTTTAATATAATAATGATATAAGAGTATTTTTTTGTATGAACTTTCGGTTACCTGTTTTGATATCTGAAATTTCATCAGAATTGATCATAAAAGTATATTACAGGAAATCTTTAAATATGTTGGCAATAAAGTACATTCAAATCTGTTTAGGATTATAATAAATAGGACCTTTTGAAATTTGTTTTAGGGTAAATCGGCATTAGTCTAGGCTTAATATGGCTTACATGGCAAAACACGGAAATTAGTATAATAAAAATAGTCCTGGTTTCCCCTACTCTAAGGGAAAGAAATCTGTAAATTCTCTTTTCCAATAAATATTTTATTTATTCCTAAAACAAATAGTGTTTAGTGAAGTTCGCAGCCAATATAAATATATTTTTTTGTGTTTACCAATATTTTTCCAGTTTTGTAGATTCAGTCTGGTAAGTTTTAATATATTTTTTATTTGGTGTTTGTTTTTCAAATAGAACTTTTTCATTTTATAGATTTTATTAATTTTAAATATTAATTAATATTTTCAAACAACAATAAGCAAATCAGCAAAATAAACAGCTAATGATTGAAACGAGTCGTAACGAAATATACACAAACACTCTAAACAGAAAACTATATCACATACCAAACTATTAATATCAAAGATATAGGTTATAATTAAATTAAATTTGACTTGACAGTCTCGACACTTAACCAGCGTTGCCAAACTGCGGGGAATCTCAAGATGATTGGGGATTTATTGGGGATTGGCATTATGTGGGGAAAATGCGGGGATTTTGAAATCTCATCGTTAAACAATATAATAAATAATCAGCAGGAATTAAATTAAAAAAACAGTTCAGAGTGGGCATAGAACTCAAGACCATTTGCATAGCAGCAAATCATTTGTCCATTGTACCTACTTTTGTTATAATAAATCATATTATAATCGGGTAAGTTCGTTTATCTCTGCGCGGTGCGAACGCGAACACATAGAGAAACCCTTTCTGTGATTCCCTTAGTTTTAGACGCTTCTAATTTGCTTTAGATAAGTTAATTTTGTATTCTGTCGCGAAATAACGATACGATTTTGTGCAAATATGGATAAATGGTTAATAAAAGGTCAAAACAAAGAAGATAATCCGAAGGTAAGGTACTTAACCTATTGAGGGGAAATCAGCAGATTTTTGTCCCCAAATTTTGGGAATTTGACTTGGGATATTGGGGAATATAATAAATTGGCATCGGCAACACTGCACTTAACGCCTTCACGGTACTATTGCGCATGTTTCCTCTCTTACTAAACTCAACTGTACTGGTACAACCCAGTAGAGCACTTCTATGCGAACTTGTAGATGATTTCTCTTGGTTTCAAACATACCGAGTTTGTGACGCTGAGAGAGTGAGGAGTGATCACGTGGTACATTCTCGCACACGAATTGAAAATTTATAAACTAACTTTTTCGATTGAAAATTAGGCTTGTTCTTAATTTAAATTCGTATAAATTTGAAAATTAAATATTTTGCTTTGAAAAAATTACTACTTTAATACACAAAAAAGAACGTTTTCACCAGAGGTTTCATAAAAAAATTATTTTTGCAAGAGATAAAAATTAAAAACGAAAAACATGGTTTTATCGTATTTGTATTTGTATTTTATCTTCTAAAGGCTGATGTTTTAAAACAAATTGTTATTGATGTTTATTAGTACATCAAGAAATGGTATTTTTTGTATATTTTCAATTTCAATTATAATTTTAATGTTATAACTTGTCTACTTTTTTCTCATAAGATTAAGAGACTTATTTATCGACAGCAACATTTGGAAATTTCTTTTTTGTGTTTTAAATAACCTGTAATTTTGCCAAGACAAAACATTGAATTTTCGATTTTATTTAAAAAAAAATATTATAATTATTATACTTTTTTTAAACAATATATATTGTTAATTATTAATTATTATTTAATTAAATTATTAATTATTATAAACTAACTTTTTTTTCGATTGAAAATTAGGCTTTTTCTTCGTATAACTGAAAAATAGATATTTTGCTTTGAAAAATTGTCATTTTAATTTTTGATAATTTTTCTAAAAAATGTTTTGTATTTTTAATAAAAGAATTAATATTTCCATAACGGATCTAAAGAGCTTATAATTGGTCTGAATCCAATAATTTGGCTGTCTGTCTTAATCACTTCTTCTATTTCTTCTTGTACGAAGGTTTCAAGTGAACTAAAATATGTGTTTTGCTCTACTTTTTGTTGAACTGTCTAAATTTAAATTTGGCAACGTTGACCGATTTCGAGATGGTCACGTGGTACATTCTCGCAGACGAGTTGTACTCACATATTTCAAACATCGGGGCTTAGGTGAGAAAGAATTTTAAAATAGAAAATCATTCCTTAATTAATTTCCGAAATTAACAGTCGCGTAGAAGTAGAGCCGCCGTTTATTTCCAAATTTTAATAAAAGCTGAGGTACAATAATTTTCCGTAATTTTTCCGTAATTTTCCGTAGTTTCCGTATTTAATTATAGCCGTATTTGACGTGATATTAGAATCGTCGTATTTTGTTTTGAAAACGCGTTTAATTTTGGTAACGTTTTAAGACAGTGAAGCGAACTATATATTTACGTTTGGTTTTTCTGATATTTTTTTGATCCGGTTTATCAATTAGGAATTCGAGAACAGTCTATTCAACTTCAGAGATTCGTTATTGTTTTATTTTAGAAAAGTTATTTAGAATTTTCATTCCGTTTTTAGTTTTATTTTATTAATTTGTTTTTCCGAAAAATTAATTGAACGGGATTCATTTAATTTGTATTTCTTTTCGTGGCCGAATTTTAGGAGAGTTATTTAAGTTCTCAGTTTAGAATTTTACTTACGATTTAATTTATAATTTTGTTAATAATCTTTTCCGAAAAATTAACCGAAAGTAATTCATTTATTTATGGTTTTCTTTAGTTAGTTTGCTTTTGATTAAATCTCAATTTAGCTTTTATTTTTTTTCACGTCCGCAATTAAATCCTTATTATAATACTAACCACTTAGGGCACCGTTTATTAGTTTGCGCCGCTTTTGGGATCAGATCTTGGCCTTGTTGGTTGCTTAGGCATTGCCGTTGTCCAATATCTCCCCAATTGCAAGTATAGGTCGACGCGTTACTCGGAATTCTGGGATTAGATCTTGGCCTTGTTGGTTGCTTCGGCATTGCCGTTGTCCAATATCTACCTGTGTTCCGAGCGGGTTGTTTTAGCGTTTGCAGCTTCCGGACTGATCTTGGCCTTGTTGGTTGCTTCGGCATTGCCGTTGTCCAATATCAGCTTCTGGAAGCTTAGGTCCGTGAAATCCGTCATCTTGGGACTGATCTTGGCCTTGTTGGTTGCTTAGGCATTGCCGTTGTCCAATATCTCCCCGATTGCGAAGTTAGGGCACCGTTTATTAGTTTGCGCCGCTTTTGGGATCAGATCTTGGCCTTGTTGGTTGCTTAGGCATTGCCGTTGTCCAATATCTCCCCAATTGCAAGTATAGGTCGACGCGTTACTCGGAATTCTGGGATTAGATCTTGGCCTTGTTGGTTGCTTCGGCATTGCCGTTGTCCAATATCTACCTGTGTTCCGAGCGGGTTGTTTTAGCGTTTGCAGCTTCCGGACTGATCTTGGCCTTGTTGGTTGCTTCGGCATTGCCGTTGTCCAATATCAGCTTCTGGAAGCTTAGGTCCGTGAAATCCGTCATCTTGGGACTGATCTTGGCCTTGTTGGTTGCTTAGGCATTGCCGTTGTCCAATATCTCCCCAATTGCAAGTATAGGTCGACGCGTTACTCGGAATTCTGGGATTAGATCTTGGCCTTGTTGGTTGCTTCGGCATTGCCGTTGTCCAATATCTACCTGTGTTCCGAGCGGGTTGTTTTAGCGTTTGCAGCTTCCGGACTGATCTTGGCCTTGTTGGTTGCTTCGGCATTGCCGTTGTCCAATATCAGCTTCTGGAAGCTTAGGTCCGTGAAATCCGTCATCTTGGGACTGATCTTGGCCTTGTTGGTTGCTTCGGCATTGCCGTTGTCCAATATCAGCTCCCCATCCCCGCGATCTGATATTACCCTGTTTATTTTAGTAAAATAAGAAAGCTAACTAACTCACCCGAATTAAATTAAATAATTTAATAGTATTAATTAACACTTCCGGTTAATTAGGATTATTTAGTTTATCAGTCAGTTTCCCGAATAATAGTATTAAGTAACTCTCCTGAGTAATTATTGGAATTAATAGAATTAATTAACGCTGCCGGTTAACTTCAAATACTTACGAGGGGTTAATAACATTCATGCGGATTAAATTAATCATTTAATTTATTTAATAACTCTTCCGGTGTATTTCAAAATTTAAATAAACTTCAATAAAGTCTGATTGAGTCACTCCGTCATTACGGTATTTAATAGAGCCGAATCGAACGTTTTCTTTTAAAGAATTATTATTTCGTTTAGGGTTAAAGTGGGTGGGCTTTGAAATAAAACAAGTTTTTGTATTGTAACGTAGCTAAAAACAATATAAGTGTCACGTTTATTTCCTGGTTTATATTCACCAACCTTACCTCTTTTCAGGGATATTAAAGGTATATAATAAAGTAAAAATAATTAAGTCTGAAGTCAACTAGACCCCTGGAGAATACCGTATCTCCATCTGAAGTTACCTGTGCCCCTAAGAGGCCGTATCTAAGGGTTGTGGAGCATACCACATAAAAAAACTGGCGCTCGAGCAATCTCCGTACTAAAGCGTCATCTTGTAAGGCAATATTTTTCTTAGTGGCAAGAAAAAGCCTTACACAGTGCGTCCTACTACTTAAACCAAATATATAACGAATTGCTCTTTTTTGTAATTTGAGAATAGATTCGAAGTGGTATAAGCTACAAGAACCCCAGAACGGCAAACCATAGCGAAGGTAAGATTCGAATAACGAAACGTAGGCTATTAATTCATTAGTAGGGGTTAGCTCTTTAGAAACAGAAGATAATTTTTTTGCCAAGGTATCAATATGAGTGGACCATTTCAGGAATTTTTCTATATCAAGACCTGAAAACTTTGATTTGAGTTCACCGTTAGAATCGGATTATTGCTTAGAGTTATAGGTAAAGTACCTCTGTAAGACATTGCTACGGTTTTACTGGTGTTGAAACAGAGCCCATTCGAATCAGACCAGGACTTGGTAGTTACTAGATCATTGATTATGCTAAATTGTAATGTCTGTATATCCATTTATTTTCAAGTCTGTGATATCGTTGATGCATAATAAAAATAAAATTGGACCTAATACTGAACCTTGAGGTACTCCACTGCTAATTACCAGATTTGAAGAATCCTCACCATTAGCACGCACCTACTGATTTCTATTTTCTAGGTAAGTAAAGTAAAGGTAAGCAAAGGAGAACCCCGTACGCCATAAATTTGTAGTTTCTTGATTAAGATTTCATGATTAACACAATCAAAGGCCTTTGTAAAGTCACAAAATACTGAAGCTGTGAAAAGTGAAAACATTGCGTTACTAGTGTATTTTTTAGGTAAGAAACCATACTGATGGGTGTTTTGTTTCATTAGCCTTTCTATTATCTTCGATAAGCAATAGGTCTATAGTTACAGGTTTCGGTTTTGTCGCCACCCTTATGAAGTGGGATTATTATAGCTGTTTTTAGACAGTTCGGAAAGATACCAGATTCGAAGGATTCATTAACCAGCGAAGTTAACATGTTAATTACTACATCAGGTATATTTGAACTCTACCAAAATCGCATACACAGTCTCGTAGAACAAAGTTTAAATAGCATAATGAGGATTTCGTCTAGCTTAGTAGCTTACTATTAGCAGAGTCAGGTTTTGTTGCAATATCTTGATTTGGGTGAATTTCAGAAACTCATTCGCTGGTTATAGTAGTTTAAAATAAGTGAATTTTATAATTTTTATATATTTTATTAGCCTTAACAAACTTTGGACAATTCATTTATGCACAAACTAAATTCGAGACATTTTTGATTGGTATTTATACATACATTTATATTTACATTATGTCGGTCATTTGACTTTCAAGTGATAGAATTTATTGACTATTGCTACGGAAACGTCGGTATCTGTTTGATTGATTGATTGATTAAGACGATGTACCTGACTAAGGTTTATAAATGCCTCAATACTGCAGCCTTAAGACTATGTACTATGTCAGTTACATCGTTATGTTCAGGTGAAGAGGTTTGTTACCTTTATCAGGCTGAGTAGACTTTTCACAAGATTTTCTTTTGGAAGGATCGAAGGATTCATTAATCAGCGAAGTTAACATGTTAATTACTACATCAGGTATATTTGAAAATATTTTAGTGGACAAGCCATCATTTCCACAGGAAGATTTATTTTGAATGCTGTTTATGGTTTGCACTAGTTCGTGCTTATCTACTGGTCCTAGGAAGAAACTATTAGTGATCCTTTTAGTAGGTAGGAGGAAGGAGACAGCATCCTGACCCGGAGCTATGTTACAGCTGATATTCTTACTTACATTAACAAAATAATTGTTTAGTTCATCAGGACTAGGATTAGCAGTGTTTGAAGAACGGGTTTTATTTCTTAAGTCAATTATAATAGACATGTTTCTTTGGAAGAGTTTTTAGCTCTTGAGATGTAATTTTTATAATAGTTTTTTGATAATTTTCCGATACAGTATTCTATATTTGTATAAAAACGATAAATTTTTATACAATCTACAGAAAAACAGATATTTTGAGTAGATACAGACACAACCGTACATAAAGTCGATAAAGGAATTGAATATAAAGTATTCGGAATAGCTGGTAACAGTCTGGTAACAGTCTGGCAACAGTCTACAACACACAAAACACTTAACTATTTTATTTAGGAAATCCAAGAAGTTAGAGTCAATATCTTCAGAAAGACAATTCCAATTTGTAGCTAGATACAAGTTATAAAAATTTTCAAAATTACGCTTATAGAAAATTCTAACCAACTTACTGACTTCTTTTGGAGCTGTGCACAAATTTGGCAAAAACTGCTTCACGGTCCGAAAGACGTGAGCTAATTACTTGGTGCTCAATATCAGCGGATTTAAAATCGGAGACGTAATCTATAATTGTAGATGATGTTTTGGTGATTTTAATTGGCAAATCTACGTGCATAGTGAGACTGAATTATTCAAAAATATTTGTCAGAGTCTTTTGAGTAGCACATACATTAGCAAAGTCGCCGCATAAAATTTTCCTTATTCGATGTGGTTGGGTAAATTGGAATCATATGGAAAACTTTATTATTATTTGTAGGAAAAAAACTTATTCTTCATAAAAAGTTCTGCATGATCTAAAACTTAAAATACAATCAACAGATATAATATTTTTTAAATGCTGATATACCGAAATATATTTTATGGGAGTAAACAAATTGCACAAATGAAAAGAAAAATAGTCTAATCTCCCAGGAATTGGACATTGAATGTCAACGTTGCCACAACGTTCAAACAACTACTCCTTGGACTATATGCCCCAACAGGTATTGAATTATAGAAGTCCCGACGTTGGTTGGAACCTGAGAAATCAGGACATTAAACCAACAACTTTGATTTTGTTATTAAAGGAGCCCGTCAGCCATAGACTAGTTTCGGCATTATTGTGCCTCTTCAGTATGGCGTAGACAAGCTCGACTTTCAATCTCTAATGAAAGTCTGACAGTGGATCCGACTAGCCCAGTTCCTATAGAATACAGTTGCGTTAGCAAATGTATAAAGAACTGAGAAAGCACAGCGCCATCTATCGCAATAATAACAAACTCAAAGTTAGCAAAAAGCAGCAGATATATTTTTTCAGTCGTATATGAGGTTTTCCAAAAAATATAAATTTTGCTAATTAGTTATTTTTGACAATATCGAAATTTGTTATAGGAAAAGTTGATCAGAATTGAAAGATTCATTCAGATAAGCATTTTTTAGTAATTGTTGATTGTGTTTTAGGTTTTTGGATTATGCAGAACTTTTTATGATGAATAACTATTTTCCTAAAATTAATATTAAAAAACTGTTCCTTATGATTTCAACTTACGTAGACATACTGTATATATTTAGGACAATTTGTAAGGTAAGTCCATTTTTTTGATCCAAAAATTAAATAACTTATCAGGAGCATAAATCATTTTTTCTCCAACAATCAAAAAATGTTGTTTTTGTACTATTTTCAGGTGCAAAAGCCATCAATTCCCTTACCGTACAAAAATTTGCTCGTTGCTTAGCAACACTTTTAATCCTAGGACTAAAAGTAATTGCATTTGAGCTCTCTAATTGAAATTTGAAGAAAAAAACATTGTTTCTTACAAACTTAGTAAAACAAACTAATTGGGCAACTATATATAGGTATTTATTTGTTATTTATAGTGATATTGAATGTACAATTGGAACAATTATCACTAACAATTTTCGAACAATTCAAAAGATTTTCATTAATGTTGGAACAACTCAAAATATTCTCCGTAACTGTTGATGAAACATTCGAGGAAATATCTGAGCAGGTACTTGTACCTTCTTTGTCAGGTTGCAATATTTTTCTGGCAGTATTCTCTTTGTTGATACGTGATTCTTCAATATATCCTTCTGCTACCGTACTCGATTTCCAACCTCCATGTCTTTTAAGACAAGTGAGGTCACCGCCACCATCAATAAGAAGTGTAGCAGATGTTCTGCTTAGCGAATGTCCAGTATACTCCTTCCAATTTTCTAAATTCAAAAATTTTGCAATTTCTTGCGGCACGGCACTAATTTTGTGAATACCAACAGCCATTCTTTGACACTTCCCATTAACATACTTCAAATATAAACGACTTTCCTGTATATTTGATGGCCGGAGTGCAACATATTTTCGAAATAAACGCAAATAATTATCGCCTATAATGGTAAACAAACGAGGTTTCTTGTTTTTTGTCTGCAAAATTTTTACGACCAGGACCGAGTCCATATCTTCAATGTCATCAATTTTCAAATGAACTAGTTCGTCACAACGCTCAGCATCTCCAATTCCTAATACTAGAACAACCTTTATCATCAAATATACATTATCAGGTGCCATATCCAGGAACCGATCCTCTTTCTACTTTGTAAAAACCCTAGACTTTTTAGGTATATATCCATCACTTTGCCTTTTTAACAATGCTCGTAATTTTGAATATTTACTAATATCCACACCATTTTTGATATCCAGTGTGGATCGCAACATTGAATGCTGTGACCAAAGAGAGGATGGCTTGACGGTCTTCGTTAAATTTGAGAAATACACCATAAGAACACTCTCCGCATAGTTTTGCACATTTTTTTCTTTACACCAATCCATGAATCGCTGATATGCAAGTTCATAAACTTGGCGAGATTTGGGTGGCAAAAGATTTAGATATATTGCTTCGGCACTTTCCAATATATCCGCAGGTATATTTTCATCGTGTTCGGGATTCATTCTGAAAGCAGCGTAAAAACTACTACAAAAATTATATGATTAGTACGTCTACTTGACAATCAATATTTACCAACAATACCAGATTTCCATGACTACCGACTTGCTATCGCTGTTATAATTAATAGGTGTTCAAATTTATTACCAAATTATTAACGATTTTTGAATAAAACTAAATGTATTTTAATTTTGACTTGGTTGGAGAAAAAATAGTATATATCATACGGACTAAAAGTGCCTATTTTTACTCGAAATATTGCTCGTAAAAAAAATATGCACTTTTAATCCTTATAATATACTATTCTTTTAAAGTTGAAAATGTTTTTGATAAGTCACAAAAAGTAGCACAAATAATTTCTATCTAATAAAAGTCAGCGACTTTCTTTGATGCCATCAGTCCAGTAATTATAGTTATTTTGCAATTATGTCGTCTGGCTTCAGAAGCCAGCAGGTACTTGTGCGAGATAGAAAAGATTTCCTTGACGTGGTGAATAAAATGAAATATACTACAATGAACATATTTTGCTAATATTGTATTTATTTTACCTTTACTTCGGACCAAATACCCAATCCAAAAATGTTTCTTTCTTGTCGTGTGTCGTGCGAGCTGGTAATTCAAGTAAATGTCGCTCCGGCAACAGAATTTAGAGTCGAAAGTTTCTAGCAGAATGAACATAGTAAAGATTTTCAGGTCAATTTGTCGATAAGTACGAGTTTGAATCAATTCGATCAAGTCTGGCTAATCTAATAGAACTCACCTTCGATTCCGAGTATGTTGAAAGGAAATGCGGAACAAAGTGATAGCTTGGGAGAGGCTGACGAAAATAGGATATTTAAAAAATCAAATAATATGCCATTGCAGTTATTTATATAGGAAATTATTTTTGAGAATACGCTTTAGAGATAAAACGTTAGTTTCCTAAATTGCATTAAGTATAAGTGGGCATTACCAGAGCTTCCTGAAGGCATCGTGAGAAAACACCCTGTGTAAATAACGCATTAAACAACTCTACCAAAATCGCATACAGTCTCGTAGAACAAAGTTTAAATAGCATAATGAGAATTTCATCTAGCTTAGTAGCTTACTATTAGCAGAGTCAGGTTTTGTTGCAATATCTTGATTTGGGTGAATTTCAGAAACTCATTCGCTGGTTATAGTAGTTTAAAATAAGTGAATTTTATAACTTTTATATATTTTATTAGCCTTAAGGGCGCGGTCTTGTACGTCAAATATCAGCCAAATTATGTCAAATAAGATGCTGCCCGGGAGGTGCTGGTATCTCGTGATAAATGCTTAAATTAAACAAAATAGTTACAGAAACCTTCCTTTGAAATTTTCTCGTTACAGAAATCATTCTAGAAATTCACTGTTTATTATGTGTAATACAAGGGGAGAACAATATTTGGTATCATCAAAATGTATAATCTTAACTTTTTATTTTTCATTTATTTTCTTTGTAGGTATATTTTATTTATACAGAGCCTTTCAATGAAAACGATACTTCCATAAGATCTTTCTTTTAATTCTTAAAATTAAAATAATTTGTTACTGCGGCATTGATAATATCAAAATAACATTTTCTTTTCAGTTATTTGTTCCTCGTTATGAAGTACCTACTTATGTGAGAAACGAAACGAAAATTAACCACGCGAACGATGAATAATTACGATTTAGGTGAACATGTCAAAGATATTTACAAGTCGGAAACAATTCGAAATAAAATGCCCTTTTCAAATGTATAGATACAGAGTGATGTTATTGCTCATTTCAAAGTTAGTATATAGCTATGATAACTATCAACACGTGTCAAGTTGCATCGGCGCTTCTTTGTAGATCAAAGAGCCACTCTTTAAGTCAAGGCGGCAGGCTTCCTTTGAACTTTGGTTCAGCTCACGGTGGCCCTAGACTCCTAGATAATTGTATCAAAGGAGTAAGCCGCTTTAGCAATATTGTTTCCTCGGTTTTATTGGTTCAAATTTTCTCCCGAATTTTTCTTGAAGACTATTTAAACCCGAGATCCTTATGTTATCTGATAAAAAGTAAGCTTTATCATCTATTTATATTTTTGTTGTTGAACTATGCTTATTATTTTCTACACCTTTGAAAATGAATATTGACTATAGCTCAATGTTTAATTTGTTAATCCTTAACTAAGACCTAAATAGAATTAAAAAATGCAAAATCTCGCATCCCACTGTAATAGGTTATGCCGTTGTCTCTATAAAGGTATATACAGACAACACTCGTTATGCTACGGTTTTATGAACATCTCAATCATGGAAGAATCACAGTACCTATACAATCTCAAATTTCAAATTATCCGCCAAGCCGGTGTAAGGTCGGAAAAGATTTCGTGAGCAATCGGACGGCGCCGGCGTTATTTAACTCGGGTTACTGAGGCAAATAATACAATACGCTTACCGTATTATAGATATTAACTTTTTACCTTCTTACTAATCCAAAATATTCACGAAGTGATAAATGGCAAAGGTCCGGAATTGCACAAGAGTCCTGCTGCCTGCGCATGCGTGTGTGAACTTGGGATTTGTTTTGATTTCAGTGTGTTTACAGTTTACATTGTTAAATTCTTTTGTCGTTTAGTGTTCTTTGAAGCCTAAAAAAATCTTACTGCTGTATTTCTTGAAAAAAATATTCCATAGAGTGTACAAAGCAGCGTTGATAAAAGTACTATTAAAGATTAAAAAAAATTGTCTGGAAATTAAATTTTAAATCCTATTACATTCGGAAATCAGTCGATTTAACTTTTGGTCTACAATATTATTGTTTCTGCACGGAAGACCGAAAAATATTTTTTTTGTGAAAACGTTCTTTTTTGTGTTTTAAATAAGCAGCTGTAATTTTTTCAAAGCAAAATATTTATTTTTAGATTTTATACGAATTGAAATTCTATACGAACAACATTTTTTTCATATCATCTTAAAGCCGAGGTTTTACGAAGAAATCGAGCACTCTGATAAAGTTAAACAATTGAAAATTTGTAAACCAACTTTTTCGATTGAAAATTAGGTTTTCTTTTAAATTTTTGCACAATTGGACAAAGTGACGGGTCATATTTTTTAAGATAATCAGATAAAATCAGAACTTCAAACTCTCGATATTTTGCTTAGCGTTAGAGATATCGAAAAACATTAGAAAAAGTTGTTCAGAATATTATTTTAACCCCATATACCGATTTTCATGACAAAATTCGCATATTTAATTTTTTCATTATATTGGTCTATACACAAAATTATTACATTTTTTTAATTTGATAAATAAGTGTTCCATGGAAAGTAATAATTTGAAACATTGACAATTTAGTAGTGATTATAACTGATTAAGAAAAATCATGATTCCTACACATACTAACTATTAAAAAGTAAAAATTAATTTATTATGAAAGTCATACAAAATATCATTTATTTTGAATATATTGTAATGATGTAAATGTTGTCAATTGTTATTTAGGAATTTAGTTATTTTAAAATTATGTGTAGGGGTATTTAAAATTTGACAGGGTTGCTATGGGATGTTGATTTTTTTTTTTGGTTTGGGAAGAGGAGATGTTTGAAAGATGTCAAAGTGGACAAATGGAAAATAAATTTTAAAAAAAAAGTAAAATCGTATAATTTACGGAATTCATCTCAATATATATTCTTATCGTTTACTTTATAATATTACCTCTAATTCTTTTCTAAAATACTATATATATTTTTATTCTAATGGATAGATAACATATCGAAACAAATAATGTTGAATTATTTTTAAAAATTCCCGCGTTATGACAGTTAAACGACATGCGCAACAAGCATCTCGTGTTCAGAGTAATAAAAAATATACATGCAAATATAAATGCTCTAAAATCTCGTCAACTTTCAGACGAAACGTTAGCTAACCCACGTTGCCAAATGAACAGTTTCAACCAACAGCTGTGAGTTCCCGCGAAAATTTAAATTCATATTCGGCGTACTTAGAATGTTCCTTTCTGATTAAAGTTTTTTAAATGTTTGGAGAGCAAAAACTTTACTTTACTTTAATTACAAAGACAATAAATACAATTGCAGCGTTCTTTTTGTGTTTTGAGTGCATGTTTCTTTTATTATGTGCCAACATTGCTATATTCTAAACCATAACAGATAGGAATACGATGAAATGGGAAAAAAATTGAATTTTTGGAAAAAATTAGAGATAAAAAAAATCTACAGGGTTTATTGATTTTCTTGAGTTGTACAGTAAAACCAAAAATGGCATTTTTATAGTTTGAGATAAAATTTGCTATAAGTGACGTTTATTAGTTTACAAAATATCAATAATTTATTGTAGAATAATGAAAACAATTCAATGAATATTACATTAAAATAAAATTTAAAGTGAACAAATGTTATCTGAAATATAAATAATAGTAAAATTTTTTGCTGTTTCACGTGGTTGTGCTATTAGTTTTTCGAATTTAGCATACACTTTAGAGCCGCAAAGATTTTTTTATCGTTTTCTACACATTTTAAAGCGATATCACATTTTATGAGAGGTCAAAGTCTCTCACAACTGGGCTAATTATGGTATCACCCCGCTAAATATCTCAGCTGATGGGTTGGCATCCATTGCAAATTTGATTTGCTTCGGGCACCATCTTTCTTACAGTGTTAAAACCTATATGATCTATATATAATTATATATATATATACTGAATACCTATGGGTAAAGAATTTTTAGACGCCATTGTTTGACCAAACTTTCAAATTAATTTGAAATGACTTCAAAATTTCAAATCGACTGATTTCATAAATTAAAGTATTTTGATGTATTCTGATTAAACCACATTGTAGATAAAGGTTTAACTTAGGTCAAGTTAATGTTTATTTTTCTTAATTTTTCAGAATCGAGGATATATAGATTGTTAAATGCCACTTTTAAGGTTAAAAAAATTGGATGATTTTGAAGCTGTCGTTTCCATAGAAAATAATAAATTTATCGATTTAGAATAGTAAGACTACCTAAGTTAGACCTTTATCTTTAATTTGTCTGAAAATTATATTTTAAATCCCATTACATTCGGAAATCAGTCGATTTAACTTTTGGTCTGCAGCATAGGATTTTATACACAGGAAGACCGCGCCCTTAACAAACTTTGGACAATTCATTTATGCACAAACTAAATTCGAGACATTTTTGATTGGTACAAAGCTAGCTAGAACTAACACATTTATATTTACATTATGTCGGTCATTTGACTTTTAAGTGATAGAATTTACAATTGACTATTGCTACGGAAACGTCGGTATCTGTTTGATTGATTGATTAAGACGATGTACCTGACTGAGGTTTATAAATGCCTCAATACTGCAAGCCTTAAGACTTATTGTACTATGTCAGTTACATCGTTATGTTCAGGTGAAGAGGTTTGTTACCTTTATCAGGCTGAGTAGCCTTTTCACCGGATTCGCTTTTGGAAAGTCCTCCTGTGGGTTTACCGGCCCCAGTAGGTTATACCTCCAGTGCGTGAGTGCCTGGCACGTCGGTGTCTGTACTTTGTAGCATATTAAATATAAAAACTAAACTATATAAAACGAATTTAGAAAATTATTAGAAACACGGCAAAATGTTGACTCGTTTTATTTTACTCCACAGCTGATAAATACTGTTTTTGCTAAAGATGTAAAATTTAAAAATAGGCAAGTTTTTACGGCAGGGATAATAAATCTTCGAATATAAAATTAAATGCTCGACACAAATATTCTCACAAAGAAGTTTCATTTACTCACTTTTCGCAAATTGAAAACTTTGCAAAGTTTGTTCGCTTTGAAGCCGAAATTTCAGCTTTTAAATCTTTTTTAAGACTTCTCCGCCTCTCTTTTTTTGTCTCTCGGGCGCTGATGAATTAACTGAGTAGAATTTGATTAAGGAATTAACATTTTGGATATTTTTAATAACATTTACTTAATTATTTTTTGTTTATTAATTGAAATAATTTTTTGGCAGTATTTACACTATTTGTATACTTTAAACTTTACTGGATACATTTCCAAATAATGTACCCACCCCTTATTATCGTTATAGTATTCGGTTGGTATTTTTACTTCAGCGTCCATGACCGAATACTATGAGTAGATCGATTGTAGAAAATCTCTTAAAGATCCGTTGCAGATAAATAAATTTAAAGATAAAAATATATATTGAAGCTTGTGTACATGTGTATATCAAAAAATAAAATATATAATAATGAATAATAAACAATTTATTTGTTCCCTCATCGCTGGGTGAAGAAACTTCGATCTTGGGACGAGGGAAACGGAGAGATGAACTATGGAACGATGCCTTGGTGCTGATTGTTCTATGCCAGAAATTTGTAAGTGAGGTTATAAATAAAAACTAACCAACTGTCATTATGTGTCATAAAATGTAGAGATGTGAAAACGTCACTACAATCGTTATTGCATATTGAAAAAAAGTTTCCAATAAAAGTTGTGTGGTTATAACTATTTTTTTGTTAAAATGCTATCAAATGTACAGTAGCGTGCAGATTTTCGGGGATACAAAAAAATTATATTTTTTTAAACGGGACACCCTATATATTTTTACATTTTTATAATCCTCTCAGCTAACTGATTTCAACGATGTGTCACACTTGATGTCTAATCTGGATAATAAAGGTCTACAGCCACCTGAAAAATAACATTTTTTGAATCAAAAATCAGATGAGATTTGCAATTTCCAAAAATATGATTTTTCAGGTGGCTGTAGATCCATTATTATTCAGATTAGACATCAAGTATGATACATCGTCTTCGAGAGGATTATAAAAATGTAAAAATATATACAGGGTATCCCGTTTAAAAAAAATATTTTTTGTATCCCCTGAAATCTGCACGCTGCTGTACATTTGATAGCATTTTAACAAAAAACCACTCAACTTTTATTTGAAACTTTTTTCTATAGGCAATAATAACGATAATAAGGGGTGGGTAATAGAGTGAAAGAATGATAGTCGACAGTAATATCCCAAGACCTTGACAAATAGCCGACTATTTTTATTGTATCTAAATTTCGAGTTTATATTAGGATCAATTCGTCGAGACTTAATTTTGGCATTAATAATCTGAATAACTCCCGAGAGCTTTAGCTCGAGGGAGTTATTCTTTGATCAATCAAAGAATAACTCCCTCGAGCTAAAGCTCTCGGGAGTTATTCAGATTATTAATGCCAAAATTGTCAAGACAAATTGTAAAATATACGGGAAATTTAGTAGCAATAAAAATAGTAGCTAATTTGTCAAGGTCGCGTTATATTTAATAAGATTATTTCCCGAGTCACAAAAAATTCTGTAGGTACGTATAAATTATACTAGTTTTGCTCTTTACTGTCTTGGCAGGTACGTTTAATTTAATTATATTATCAATTTCTTGAAGATTTTTACTCCCGAATCTACTCATTGTTAATACTTTTTAACAAAATGTGTCATATTTAATTCTGTAATAAACTTTAATGGCAAACTGTCAAAATTCAGATGACGCGCGCCTACTATGTTTGTCGTAAATAGAAAGGAATGAATTAATATATTTACAGTTTTAGAAAAAGTGCGAAATCAGTTGGATTTGTGTATTTGCTACTAAAGATCGATAATTTATTAACTATAAGCAATTTTATAATACCATTAGTATAGGTTTTATTTGAGCTAAAGCTCTCGGGAGTTATTCAGATTATTAATGCCAAAATTGTCAAGACAAATTGTAAAATATACGGGAAATTTAGTAGCAATAAAAATAGTAGCTAATTTGTCAAGGTCGCGTTATATTTAATAAGATTATTTCCCGAGACACAAAAAATTCTGTACGTACGTATAAATTATACTAGTTTTGCTCTTTACTGTCTTGGCAGGTACGTTTAATTTAATTATATTATCAATTTCTTGAAGATTTTTACTCCCGAATCTACTCATTGTTAATACTTTTTAACAAAATGTGTCATATTTAATTCTGTAATAAACTTTAATGGCAAACTGTCAACATTCAGATGACGCGCGCCTACTATGTTTGTCGTAAATAGAAAGGAATGAATTAATATATTTACAGTTTCAGAAAAAGTGCGAAATCAGTTGGATTTGTGTATTTGCTACTAAAGATCGATAATTTATTAACTATAAGCAATTTTATAATACCATTAGTATAGGTTTTATTTGAGCTAAAGCTCTCGGGAGTTATTCAGATTATTAATGCCAAAATTGTCAAGACAAATTGTAAAATATATGGGAAATTTAGTAGCAATAAAAATAGTAGCTAATTTGTCAAGGTCGCGTTATATTTAATAAGATTATTTCCCGAGTCACAAAAAATTCTGTACGTACGTATAAATTATACTAGTTTTGCTCTTTACTGTCTTGGCAGGTACGTTTAATTTAATTATATTATCAATTTCTTGAAGATTTTTACTCCCGAATCTACTCATTGTTAATACTTTTTAACAAAATGTGTCATATTTAATTCTGTAACAAACTTTAATGGCAAACTGTCAAAATTCAGATGACGCGCGCCTACTATGTTTGTCGTAAATAGAAAGGAATGAATTAATATATTTACAGTTTCAGAAAAAGTGCGAAATCAGTTGGATTTGTGTATTTGCTACTAAAGATCGATAATTTATTAACTATAAGCAATTTTATAATACCATTAGTATAGGTTTTATTTGAGCTAAAGCTCTCGGGAGTTATTCAGATTATTAATGCCAAAATTGTCAAGACAAATTGTAAAATATACGGGAAATTTAGTAGCAATAAAAATAGTAGCTAATTTGTCAAGGTCGCGTTATATTTAATAAGATTATTTCCCGAGTCACAAAAAATTCTGTACGTACGTATAAATTATACTAGTTTTGGTCTTTACTGTCTTGGCAGGTACGTTTAATTTAATTATATTATCAATTTCTTGAAGATTTTTACTCCCGAATCTACTCATTGTTAATACTTTTTAACAAAATGTGTCATATTTAATTCTGTAATAAACTTTAATGGCAAACTGTCAAAATTCAGATGACGCGCGCCTACTATGTTTGTCGTAAATAGAAAGGAATGAATTAATATATTTACAGTTTCAGAAAAAGTGCGAAATCAGTTGGATTTGTGTATTTGCTACTAAAGATCGATAATTTATTAACTATAAGCAGTTTTATAATACCATTAGTATAGGTTTTATTTGAAAAATTTGAAATTTACGGGCGGCTTCTTTACTGTTGGATACCGTCCTTCAGGTGAATATTGAGGACGATGATCAAATAGCCGAATATTTACCACCAAGGTGAATAGTCGCTTTATTTTGTTTTGATTGGCTGCGTCAAATCAGTTTCCGAGCACGTGATTGGTTAAAAATTGATATTTGACAGGCAAGGGAAATAATCAGTGCAATTGCAGCAGCTTGGCTATCCTACTGTACCCGGCATTTAGAATACCCTGGTCACATTGAGCTCGATTCCAGATTTTCTGGTGCTAGAAGAATCGAAAAACATAGAAAAGCTTCTTGTTGAGCAGCGACCATTCTGGCTATATACCCTGGATTATGGAGAGGAATTTTGTGTTTCTTAGACAAGTTCCTCCAAGCCTAATTATCTGGATAAAAGCATTTTTCTTTCATGGTTCAACATGAGATAGGTGAACGAGGAAGTACCCAGTTTCTAAATAGCTGCAGTTTGTTGTAAAATAAACCATTTTACATCCTTAATTTACGTTTATGTCATACATGGCCACGTGTACGTATTCATAAAGGTAAAAAAGAAGTGGTAAACAATAAAGTAAATATCCTGTTTTTGCTCTAACAAACATTTTTTTCGTTGCTATATAGGTCGAGCTTTTATTAAATTTATTCAAGTAAACAAGTTTTGTACTGATTCATAATTATTTTAGAATGGCAAACAAAATCAAGCAGCCAACGCCACGTTGAACATTGTTTTGATTGGACAAATAAAATATAGTCTAGACAATCAAAGCATTATATTTTGGAACCGTGGTTTATATAGACAGATATAAAATTACTAATAAACTGAAGAAATCATATTTCAGCAAAGTATCTATCTATCAAGAGCAAAACTGAAATGATACCATGAACAACAACAATCAAACCTACAGAACTTATATCGGGATTTGTCAATACACAAGTTCCGGCCATATTTGTATGCCCAAATATGTGGCAAGTATGAGACTGTGTTTAGATTGATTGTTAGTATCTGAAACTGAGAACTGTGTGCTTGTTTTATGTGCATGTAAAGTGATTTTGGATAACTTAAAAAAGAAAACGTAGATGGTGGCAACGTACATTTTTGAAATATAACGTGTTAATGGCTGAATTAACTTTAGAGGATGGAAGATGTTGTCCAAATTATGTTCGTAAGGGAATGGAAGACTTTGAATATATTTTGAACAAAGGATACAAATTTCCGTAATGCCATACCTCCAGTCGATCAGTTAGCTGTTACGTTATGATTTTTAGCACCGGGGGAATCACTCACATCGTTAATGTATTCCCACCGAATATCTAAAAGCAGTTTAAGCCATATTTTCACTCAAAAACACAAACAACACTACAAAAGGATGAGCAAATTTGTCAAAGAATCTTGCAAAATGCGTTGCAACAAAATGTATACGGAACAGTCGAAGAAGAAACACGTCTGCGCGTACATAATGTGTGAGGGAATGTATGAGGACTTGTATGGCGATTTGAAAAACATACACTGTATCTCATACAAGTTCTGATACTTGTGCCCAATCTAAACGAGGCTTAAGATTTATCAACAGGACTGCCATTTTTATTGTATATGAACATTATGACCTAACAATTTTGGTTGGTTTTCATTAATTTAAAAATGCCTATATCGTTATCAGTTTTTTTAACGGAACGGTGTTTAATTTTCAACCATAAAATTAAACACGACATTCAAAATGTTAAATCGTATCAAACCGGCAACACGGCGCGATTACCAAATATTCAAAATCATATCCGACACGCTGCGAGTCACGTAGGCCATATCGGAATTTGCGACCACAAACCGGCAACGTTGCGAGTCACGTATGTGTCCGGACGTTAAAAACTTTAGAGAAGATAAAATAAATTTCAATTTTGTGTTCTGAATAAGAGGAAGTAAGATGGAAAGAGAGATAGATATACCGGAAATAATCCGACAGCCATCATTGTTTTTCAAACTCCTACACGTCGTGCAACGAAATAAACGAACGGGGATGCGAATTTTTAGGCATTCTATGCGAATTTTTAGGCATTCTTCGTCGAATCATTGCCATGGGCGCACCACCTGACTTAAGTTAACAAATTTTGTTCGGTTCATTTTTACACTGATAAAAAGAAATTTTCTGAATGATGTGATTCATTTATTTTAACCATTACTATTAATTAGTAAATTATACATGTGCTTTCCAGTTATTTTTGTGCGTTGGTTTTCGTTAATATTTTTAATAAGACGTTAATCTCAAGGTGCTTGTTTTCTTGAAGTTCTGCAGACAGCAAAAACTAACAAATCTACAGTTCCACTGAAAAATGACAGACATTCGTTTAAAAAAGCGGCGTTGCCAAACATCGGCCGACTTGGTAAATGAATGCAAAAGAAGTTCTCTAAATTAGAGTCCTTAACAAAATTTTAAATATCATACACATACATACTGACCGCAATCGAAAAAAATCGGATGTGGCTATGCACATGACTTTACCATACTTTAACGGCCCTACGGACTCATAATCCAATTACTCGTACATATTTAAGGCAGGCCATGCCTGGCAAGAGCGTACAATTGTCTCCATGAAACAAAACACTTCTACTGCGCTTGCGCTATTATGCAACTATGTTATTCCATATTTTATTTTTAACTCGCTTATAATACAAAAAGTTTTTAAACAAAATTTATAGTAAATTTAATTTAAAATAATTTTTTTTCCTTAATATTTTTACATAAACTTAATAGAAACGATAATAATTGCGAAAATCTGAAAATTCTCAAGAGTAAACCCCCACTTCCGGTTGTCCGATTTTGCCCAAAATCTAATCAGCTCATTAGCAAGTTGTAAAAACGCTAAATATAAAATTTGGTTACGAAATTCCGATCGCAGTTGGAGTTAGAGCGCACACAAATTTTTCCGGACTACATACTCCATACTCCATACTCCATACTCCATACTCCATACTCCATACTCCATACTCCATACTCCATACTCCATACTCCATACTCCATACTCCATACTCCATACTCCATACTCCATACTCCATACTCCATACTCCATACTCCATACTCCATACTCCATACTCCATACTCCATACTCCATACTCCATACTCCTTACTCCTTACTCCTTACTCCGTACTCCGTACTCCGTACTCCATACTCCATACTCCATACTCCATACTCCATACTCCATACTCCATACTCCATACTCCATACTCCATACTCCATACTCCATACTCCATACTCCATACTCCATACTCCATACTCCATACTCCATACTCCATACTCCATACTCCATACTCCATACTCCATACTCCATACTCCATACTCCATACTCCATACTCCATACTCCATACTCCATACTCCATACTCCATACTCCATACTCCATACTCCATACTCCATACTCCATACTCCATACTCCATACTCCATACTCCATACTCCATACTCCATACTCCATACTCCATACTCCATACTCCATACTCCATACTCCATACTCCATACTCCATACTCCATACTCCATACTCCATACTCCATACTCCATACTCCATACTCCATACTCCATACTCCATACTCCATACTCCATACTCCATACTCCATACTCCATACTCCATACTCCATACTCCTTACTCCTTACTCCTTACTCCGTACTCCGTACTCCATACTCCATACTCCATACTCCATACTCCATACTCCATACTCCATACTCCATACTCCATACTCCATACTCCATACTCCATACTCCATACTCCATACTCCATACTCCATACTCCATACTCCATACTCCATACTCCATACTCCATACTCCATACTCCATACTCCATACTCCATACTCCATACTCCATACTCCATACTCCATACTCCATACTCCATACTCCATACTCCATACTCCATACTCCATACTCCATACTCCATACTCCATACTCCATACTCCATACTCCATACTCCATACTCCATACTCCATACTCCATACTCCATACTCCATACTCCATACTCCATACTCCATACTCCATACTCCATACTCCATACTCCATACTCCATACTCCATACTCCATACTCCATACTCCATACTCCATACTCACTCCATACTCCATACTCCATACTCCATACTCCATACTCCATACTCCATACTCCATACTCCATACTCCATACTCCATACTCCATACTCCATACTCCATACTCCATACTCCATACTCCATACTCCATACTCCATACTCCATACTCCATACTCCATACTCCATACTCCATACTCCTTACTCCTTACTCCTTACTCCGTACTCCGTACTCCGTACTCCATACTCCATACTCCATACTCCATACTCCATACTCCATACTCCATACTCCATACTCCATACTCCATACTCCATACTCCATACTCCATACTCCATACTCCATACTCCATACTCCATACTCCATACTCCATACTCCATACTCCATACTCCATACTCCATACTCCATACTCCATACTCCATACTCCATACTCCATACTCCATACTCCATACTCCATACTCCATACTCCATACTCCATACTCCATACTCCATACTCCATACTCCATACTCCATACTCCATACTCCATACTCCATACTCCATACTCCATACTCCATACTCCATACTCCATACTCCATACTCCATACTCCATACTCCATACTCCATACTCCATACTCCATACTCCATACTCCATACTCCATACTCCATACACCATACTCCATACTCACTCCATACTCCATACTCCATACTCCATACTCCATACTCCATACTCCATACTCCATACTCCATACTCCATACTCCATACTCCATACTCCATACTCCATACTCCATACTCCATACTCCATACTACTCCATACTCCATACTCCATACTCCATACTCCATACTCCATACTCCATACTCCATACTCCATACTCCATACTCCATACTCCATACTCCATACTCCATACTCCATACTCCATACTCCATACTGCATACTTCATACTCCATACTCCATACATACATTTTCTGGAAATGGTCTTAAATGACTTAGGGGGTCTCAAAACATGTAAATCCACTGAAAGCTGAACTTTTTCTTTTTGCGATTATAATACTTTACCACTTCGTATGGTAAAGTAAAAATTTAAACAAATTTCTCCAACATCAGGTAGTTTTTCCTTTATCGACTGGTTTATTAACTTCAACAATCCACGTAGGCATTTGAACAATTGTTTGGTGGTTGTTTTGTTGTTCATTTGTTTTAAAATTCGACAGGAGTCAAAACGTGGCCGATTTTAAACTGGCAAAGGACGTCCGGATAACGGAAATGAGAGGTTTTTCCGGTTGTCCTTATTTGCATATTGAAATGAGTTTTCCTAACATTTGTTTGCGTTATATTTCGGCGTAATTACTGGAATTTGTATAAAAGAGTTTACGTGGGAAAAACATCCGATTTCTAGCTACGCCATGGCAAAGCATGACCGGTTGAAATGGAAGTGTTTCTAGTGCAAATGTTTTTACCCGGATACGCGAAGCCAGAAATGAAGTGGTGTTTAGACTACCAAATTTGACAAATGAGGTATTTATGCGTTCGTTTTAATGACGCGCGTATTATTACGTCATCCGAATTACTGACTTTTTTTTTCTAAGAATATATAAATATTAATCAAACCTATTAATATAGAAAACGCACGAAAGGAGCGATTTTACATCTGCTAGCAGCTTTCTAGTTAAATTTGTTTCTCAAATTAAAAACAGCCCACAAAAGTTTATGACGAAACAAAATTTCCTTTCTCAAACTGCCGTCAAAGAAAAAGGATAAGTCAATAAATAAATAAAGATTGTAAGAGCGAACTTTTACGATAAAATCTTATTTCTGTGTTTCCCGCTTTTCTCCCTATTTTCTCAATTTTCCTATTAGCAGATGTCATGTGATTCAACAAGTGAATCAATATGGAATCATACGGTAGGAAATGTCGGAGCCATTGTTGACAGCAGGGGTGCTGTCTCAAGTGATACTGGATTTTTTTTTCGGGGTTGTTGTTTGGATAATAATAACGTCAAAGTAATGGTAAATAATGACATCCCGTCCATCTGATAAAGGTGTTATGTTCGTATTTACAAGCTTTTATGGAAAATTATATTTGAATTCGTGGAATTTTAGTGCCAAGTTTGGAAGTTTAAATCATGACATACACTGATAAAAAAGTTTATGTAAAATCACATAATATTATGTTGGCCACATGAGGCCAACGTAAAATCATGTGAAAATACATATATTTATGTACAAATCCTATTACCTTATGAATTCTGTAAAAATACTATGGAAACTCACTAGATTTATTGTGTAATCTTACGAAATGATTACTGTGATTTGTTCATTAATCACAGTGACTTAATATAAAGAAACATATAATTTTATTCAGAATAAGTATATTTATTATATGTATGAAAAATACCAATACACTAATGTCAATACATGATTCACATAGCCACTAACTTTTTAATGAAATTGAAAACCTTCTTTTTAACGGCTGTCACTTTTCTTGAATCTTGAGGAACATTCTCTGTATGAATTCCATAGTTGTAGGTTGTGGATAAATCTTTGAGGTATTTTATATTGAAAATCAAGAAATTTTCGTATCCATTATCATTTATATTTGTCTTTTCCAGATACACAAAATAAAGTCTCCAGCTAACCTAGAAAATATTGATAGCGTTAGTGATACAAAATTTGTTGTGGACACTAGAAGAAGCAAATGTTTGTAGGAAAATACCTACGATTTGTATGTTTTCCTTTGATCTGTACTTCTTGCCACATAAAATTAAATGATTGGCGTGCAATAATACAACGACCATCAGGCGTTGCCTGGTAAATACTTAAAAACTTCGGATAATTTCAAGTACATCGTTACATAAAACCTGAAAAACGTAAGATATGCTAAACAAATAACCTCAATTTTAGAATAACAACTCAAAAAAACAGGTTCAATTGAATCTAAATACTTAATCCACAATTATCAAACGTTACGAGTTTCGGGAACAGCTGATCGACGAATGTGGCGCCACCATCGGTAATTATTTGTCTCAATAATTCACATAATTAAACCTATGTAATTTCATTTACAGAATGAATTCTGTAAACCAGTAATTTTTACAATGTAATTTCACATTGGCGGTATTTTTCACATACATTATTCTGTGAATAATTTTAAGGCATATATAATGTAAAATGTAGGTCACATAGTATATTTTGTGAAAATTACCATAATTATCAAGTTTTTTCACAACCATTTTTTAGAGTGTAAACAGAGAGTTGAAAAAGGGCGAATGAACTCTATTTTAAATCAACCAATTACTTCTTTCTCACTATAGGAAAAATCTATAGGCTGATACCCGGAAAACGTACTGTATATGAATTATTATTACGTCGGAAATATCGACTTTAATCTAAAATCTAAAGTTACGCAGTTATTAAACATGCCATTATTTTGTCAATGTTTTCATTAAAGTTCAAATAATGGAGTTAAATCACGAATGCTGTCATTATCAAAGATCGGAAAAACGTTCACTTTTTTTAAAATTATGCGCATTATTTGGGCGATTGTGTTCTCTCTCTATAATTTTTTTAATTAAAGAGAAATTTTCCTGCTAGCCTGAATCTGAATCCTAATTTGCTACATTGTTTGTAAACGGTATGATTATTTTAACTACGTTCGGCTTAAAAATCAAAATAAAATGTTCCATTTTGAGCCAGTAAGGATTAGAAAAGAGGGTTTAGACACAGTAGATACAGTAGTTCCACTTAGCGTAGGCACCTTTGATATTGGTGTCCAGCAGTTTCATTTTTTATATTCGCACTGGTATTGACACTATTGACAGTAATGACATTTCTCCCCGCCACGATCCCTAACAATGCTCATATATACACTGCTCGATATATCAATTATTGATATAAACTGCTCGCTAAAATTCAGTCTATGCAAATAAGGTTGGAAACATGGAAAAGTAGTAAAAATTAATTATGCAGTTTTCAATGACGTAAAATTCATTTAATCGGATGCACCCGAGATAAAAAAAAATGTTTGTTGATTCTTACGTATTTTTGTCTCCTGAACACGAATTTGAAGTCAAAAAGCTTTGTGAGATATAGGCCCGAAAAGTATGAAAACTTGTTTCTAATCTCACGATTATCTTTATTGCCACACTTATATTAACTTCATCTATACGTTTATTAGTACAAATTTGAACCATTTCTAGTCGAGTTGAGATTTGGCATATATTTTTACATGATTATGGGTCGATGCTATTCAAACGTGGTTTAAAGGAGTTTTTGGGAATGGAGTTTCTGCCAAAATTCAATATGGCAAATACAAAATTGTGGTTGAGTTGTGTGCTTATATAGTTTGATTCTGTTTAAAAAACTTAATACAGCCATTCTATATTCGTTGTTAAAAAATGCAAGAGATTATTACGAAAATATTTATTTTTCCCATTTCAGTTGACATTTCACATTCCTAATATATAAGAAAGAAATTTGTTGCATACAATGTACATAGTCAATACAATTTTTTTAAGAAAACAAGAACCAAGAATGCATGACACCTCATAAAAACATAGATATTTATTAATATATGAATTGTTAAATTATCATAATTCGAGATGCTATTGTAGAATTGTCACAAAAATGATCAGTTTTCAATGAAATAAGTGGAACATACATAGGAATTAACGCCTCATTGATAAAAATTCCTAAAACCAGAATTTGATGAAATAAGAGACTACTTTATGAAATGTTTATAACACTTCTAATATATTACATAGTAGATTGGATGAAATTTTTTAAATCCGGCAACTATGAAAGGAGTGCCGGTCGTTCTTAAACTCGTCGTTTGCGCATTAGCCAGGAGTCGCAACACTCGCAACTCCTGGCTAATGCGCATTGAAAACTTATAACCAGAAATTGGCCGAAGTGGAATTACTGTATCTACTGTTGTTTAGATAAGAGATATACAGGGTGCGCCAATTATTTCCACTCGATCTCTAGCAACGAAACTAAAACAGATATCAACAAGATTTTTTGTAGGGGTAGACAGTGTCACTCGGACTACAATTTTAAAATATTTTGATGTATACAGGATGGCTAATTTTTGTGGAATGAAAATTAATTTGGTTTTTTAAATTGAACACCCTATATACGATTATGTCTTCTGATTCTACTTAATATTAGATTTACGGTAGTTTTTTGAATTTGTAAATCCGACGCGGCGTTGACAAGTTATTCCTATTTTAAGCAGATTTAATGAAAAAACAGCACTTCAGAAATAATAGCACAAAAACCACATTTTAAAAAATTCCTCAAAAAAGCTACTATGATGTAAATGAAACATGCACCATGTCTCTTTAAATCCATCCGAAAACATTTTCGGAGAAAAAATTGACCTTATTTTTTAGTCTCCAGTCCATGAATCTACTTACTGTAACAATTTTCGTAGCGTTCGCGGGATTTACTTGGCAGTAAATTATTCGTTGCCATTTCCATGACGTTGGGAGGAGATAAATTTTCGTTTTCACTATCACTTGACATATTCATATCTTATAATTATTATCTAAAACTTACTTGTCTTTCAAAAAGTTGGTTTCTATTATTTTGATTTTGACAGTCGCTATGGCAACGCTGATGACGGGCGGTTACGCGATTACTACCTACTTATAGTTGCCCTTCTAAATAAGTTGGACAAATTGTTTTGACAATTTTACCCTTTTATTTCTAAAGAAATGCCATTCATATATATTTTTTTATACATTATTTTTCTACAGATAAGATAACGATTTATAAAAACACTTTCTTTTTCAAGGAGTAGGCCAGTAAGTTAAAACGATCAAAACAATTTGTCTAACTTATTTTGAAGGCAACTATATGTATAAACTGAACGTTTTGTTTACCAAAACCGTGCGTTTTGTTTACGGTAAACAAATCGCACGGTTTTGTGTGTATCGTGCGTAATGAGCTATATACTGAGGCTGTGTGTCGTGTGTTTTTGCCTGTTTTCTGTAGTGGCCGTACGTAAAATTTATAGTAGGTGTTCAAAATGTCTTCCATTTTCATTTATACATTTTCTTGCCCTTTTTTTCATTTCATATTTTCTTTTGTGGTAACCTCTTCTTTGTAAACAATATTTTTAATAAAACCCCACAAGAAAAAATCGCAAGGTGTAAGGCAAGGCGATCTAGTAGGCCAATTTATAGGTCCTCCCCTTCCTATCCAACGATCCTGAAATTCCCTATTTAACCAATTGCGAACATCTAATAGGTAATGTGGTGTGGCACCATCTAATTGAAACCACATTCCGTTGCGATAATTTTGAGGCACATTTTACAATAAGTTACGAAAATTATGTTCTAAAAAATCTAAAAATATAGCTCCATTTACAGTCCCATCAAAGAAATAGGGACCAATAACATAATCACCTATTATTCCCGCCCACACATTCAAAGACCATCGATACTGTGATGTGGTTCTAAATAAATGTTCATTGTGGTCCGTTCTTATGAAACGTGGCTTCGTCGGAGAATAAAACTTTGTTTAAAAAGTTACGCTCTGTATTTATCTTGTTTATTAACCATCTACAGTATTCCACTCTACGCGCGAAATCACGTGGTAACAATTCTTGGTGAAGCTGGATATGATAGGGGTGATATTTATTCTTTTTTATTATGCGTCTAATTGTGGTATTGGAAATATCTAACTGATTGCTTAATTGCCTTATGCTTATATTGGGATCTTCAACTATACTGATCATTACCTTATATTCGTTGTCAATAGTAACAGCTGTAGTTTCACGTGAATGTTTTTCATACTTGAGGGTTCCTGTTTTATCAAATCTATTCTTTAAATTCTCAAAAGTATCCTTTTGTGGATGACGTCTTTCTGGGTATCTTTGACGATAGACCCTACTAGCAATATTTTCAATATTTTCTTGAACACTATAATTCTTATTAAAATCCATTTTTATACACAATACCGATTAAATATAGTAGACGTGTTACAATACAAAATTCTATGTTGACAATTAATGCCATAACAAAATATACCTACTATCATTTTCATAACTTGATTTCTTATTAAAAATTGTGTAAAATATGTTGTTTGTCACTTAACGTCAATTATTAAAGTAAATAGTAAAGTTAGATGTGCAAAACCCTATATTTTTTTAATGTGTATTAGGGAGAGCTTCTAAATGAAGAAAAATATACAGGGTGTCCCATTTGAAAAAATTAAGTTATTGCCATTTGAAAACTAGACTATTGGCACGCCATCGGCAAACACCCTGTGCAACAGGTGAAGATGTTGTGTGATTATTGTGATAGGTGCATGTTTCATTTACATCATAGTAGCTTTTTTGAGGAATTTTTTAAAAAATGTGGTTTTTGTGCTAATATTTCTGAAGTGCTGTTTTTTCATTAAATCTGCTTAAAATAGGAATAACTTGTCAACGCCGCGTCGGATTTACAAATATAAAAAACTACCGTAAATCTAATATTAAGTAGAATCAGAAGACATAATCGTATGTCAATTTAAAAAAACCAAATTAATTTTCATTCCACAAAAATTAGCCACCCTGTATACATCAAAATATTTTAAAATTGTAGTCCGAGTGACACTGTCTACCCCTACAAAAAATCTTGTTGGTATCTCTTTTAGTTTCGGTGCTAGAGATCGAGTGGAAATAATTGGCGCACCCTTTATAATAATTGTCATAAAATCCAAATTTTCATTTAAAACCAAATCAACGTTTTTGTTCTTCAAAAATAAAATAGATCCTTTGGATAGCCAGCAGGTTTGCCCGATTTTTCCCTTTTTTATAAAACTATTTGAAGAACCGCCTCAACAGGAGATTATTAATTTTAACAGTGTTATTTTTAGAAAATTTTATTACAAAATTTAATCGAATTCGCTCTATGTAAGTCAAATTAAAAATATTCGTATCACGTAGAAATCCACGCCGAGTTTCTGAATAATTCTTAGCGCAAATATTCATACTAATAATATTTCGGCATATCAGAGAGACACACCAAAATGGTAGTTTAGACAGGTCGCGGTCTAATAAGCTTCAACACCGCCCCATTTTCGTCTCACTCGGTTGTCACTGCAAAAACAAGTCGAACGCTACTTGTCACAGCCAGGACAAACTTTCTGTCATCCACGTTTAGGAGACGTGGTGGCGTACCTCAGATCACAAACTAGGTAGTTTCTACCGAAGGAATTACAAGAAGATACATAATTACGACGCTATGTTGACGGTTGGAAAATTTGGGATAGAAGTTTGGCTGTTAGAGCGATTAAGCTTATTGCGGTCGAAATATTTGAGATTATTTAAATGTTAAACGATAATAAGTGAGAGATTGATATTTGTTTGACTACGTTACAAAATAATATTTTATGAAAAATTATAGTTAATAAAATAAAATTTAAAACCTGGATTCATTAATAATCCAATTTTTGGATTGTTTTTTCAAAAGCGATAAAGAATTGATTTTTTTCAAGTCGTAAGGCTATACTGTATTTGAAAATCAAGAGAGAGTAAATTCCCAGAATAAAAAGTAATTCGGTATGCAAAACTATAGTACAGTACGTGCGGTAAAACTTCAATATTTGTAATGCATTCTAAATTGTTTTTGTTAATTTCAATACAAAATTTATTAAATTTCTTGGACTATCACATTATTTTATGATCTTTCATTGTTACTACAGTAGGCCTAAGAGGATTAACGTGCGTCATAGGCGTAACCAGAATAGAAAGGGATAATTGTTATTTAACGACCTCCGAATGGCAACAGCTTCTAATGACAGATATTTTGACTTAAATAGTTTCTAGAAATGCAGTTATTTGATTTTCGATAAACGTGACAAATAGTAGTGACTAAAAATGGAAGCAGTTTGTGAGTATACGCCAGTGAAAAAATTAAAACTAGACCATTTATCGCTCAATGAAAAGAGTGCTGTAGTGAATGTGTACCACTATTTTAAACATCAAAATCCCTCAAACACTATTGACAGTGTAGTTGAAACAACATCTAAGGTAATGGGATATGGAAAATCTACAATATATAGAGTTCTAAAGGAGGAAAAATCAGGTGGAGTAACCTCACCAAAGCCGAAACCAGGTAGACCAAAACTATTAAAAGTCAACGTGGACGAGTTTTTTAAAAATGCTATTCGTAAGCTTGTTCACTCATTTTTTATAAACAAGCAAATACTTTAGATAAAGTTTTGCAAGCCATTACGAATGATGTTGATTTACCCACAATAAGCCGGGATAAACTATGGAAAGTTAGGGGAAATCGTGAGATCAGAGAGTTGGGTTAACTCGGTAATAACGATTGACAAGATTGCCTGGGCAATTGACAATTTTGCACCATACAAATCTGCTGGTTTGGATGGTATCTTTCCTAAAATGCTACAGGAATCAAAGGAACAGATCGTTCCCTTGATTAGAAAACTATTTAAAGGCAGCCTCCTGCTCGGTTATATTCCAAAGACGTGGAAACGGGTGAAGGTTGTCTTTATACCAAAATCTGGAAAGAGGGGACACGAAACGGCAAAAGACTACAGGCCGATCAGTCTCTCATCCTTTCTGTTAAAAACTCTCGAACGAATTCTGGAGCAGGAACTGAGGAGTATCCTGGAGAGAACTCCACTTTGTCCCTCCCAACATGCCTACTGCAAGGGTAGATCCACAGAGACAGCACTGAGTCAAGTGGTGCGAACGGTGGAAGAGTCTATCCAATACAAACAATACACGCTAGCCACATTCTTAGATATAGAAGGTGCCTTTAATAACGTTCAAGTGTCAGCTATCCAGGATGGACTGGTTGAACTGGGTGTAGACCCAGCACTCAGTCAGTGGATAACTAACATGCTACAAACGCGAGAGATCTCGGCGGATCTTGGTAACTATCACATTACTCGGTATGTTAGCAGGGGTACACCTCAGGGTGGCGTGCTATCACCTCTGCTGTGGTTACTTGTGATGGACAAAATTCTCAAAAAACTCCAAAGGGAAGGTATAAAAGCAGTTGCGTATGCAGATGACCTAGCAATATTGGTCTCCGGTAGGTACCTTCACATAATTAGCGAAATTATGGGCAGGGCCCTAGGCAGTGTTGGCAAATGGGCCAAAGACTGTGGTCTGAATGCCAACCCGGCAAAGACGGAGCTAATGTTATTTACGACCAAAACTAAGATCCCAGCTTTCACAAAACCGAGTTTGGAAGGTGTCGTGCTGGATCTATCCCCTAGTGTGAGATATCTGGGAGTAATCCTAGATTCCAAGCTAAATTGGAAACTAAACGTTGAAGAAAGAGTTCGTAAGGCCTGTATAGCCTTATACTCTACAAATAAGATGGTAGGTAGGAAATGGGGATTAAAACCACGCATGGCCTTGTGGATGTATACTGCTATTGTACGCCCCATTCTTACATACGGTTCAATAGTATGGTGGCCGGCCCTTGGGAGAGAATATATCCGCACCAAGCTTGGTAGGGTTCAGAGGAGTGCATGCGTGTGCAAAACGGGGGCGCTGAGATCAACGCCACGGGATGCTCTGGATGCTCTCCTCTTTCTCCTCCCAACCGACTTTCACATTAAATACATAACTACCTGTAGCGCGGTCAGGCTCAAAGAAAACGGGCACTGGCCAGCAAAACCCTATGGACATAGCAATATTCTCAGCTCGGAGGTGAGGCAGATGCTGCCCGCGTCCACTGATTACACCATTCCCAAGCTGTGTCTTGGCAAGAATTTCAGAGTCAAGATACCTGCTAGGGGTGAGTGGACAAATAATAATCTACTGAGTGGGGTAGACACGGTGATCTACACTGACGGTTCAAAGATGGACTGCGGTGTAGGTGCAGGTATTTACTCAGAATCACTCCAAATTAGTCAATCATTTAGACTACCAGATAAATCTAGCGTATTTCAAGCAGAGATGCTAGCGATCTGGCGTGCATGCCAAGCGGTGAGACACGATCCGTCTCCGAAACACAACGTGGTGATAGCTACGGATAGCCAAGCCGCCATTTTGGCCCTCAATGCTACTACCATATCATCGAAATTAGCTAGCAAATGCTCAGAGGAGCTTGCGTTAATTAGCAACCTATACATCGTGACGTTACTCTGGGTTCCTGGCCTGGGAACGAATGCGCTGATGAATTAGCAAGGAGAGGCGCAGCCATGGACGTGACAATGTCTGAACAGGTTGAACCCCCAATTAATACGGTTAAACGAGATATTTATCTACACTTCCTAGCCTTAGCCGACGCTAGGTGGAAAGCCTTAACAACGTGCAAGACGGCCAGGCAAACATGGCCCTCGTACGTCAAAATCAAAACGGATAACTTTCTGAAGCTTTCGAGGAAGGACATAGCTAGGGCTACGGCTGTTTACACGGGACACTGGCCAATTGGAGAGCATGCTTCTCGGCTTGGTATTCCGTTTAATCGGTCGTGTCGTAGCTGTGGAGATCCCAGCGAAGGAGAGACAATTACGCACTACATTTGCAAGTGCCCAGCGCTAGCCAGGGCCAGGAATTGCTCTCTCGGGAATTACCTCCTTAATGAACTCACCGATCTATCTAGTAAGTGGCCTACGGAAACAGTACATTTCCTGAACACCACGGGATGGATCTAAACAACCAAATAAAGCTCAGGTTCGCGCGATCGTGGTAGCAAAACGGTGCTAAAGCGCTAATTGGGGTTCGGGACAGTTGGCCGGAGCCCGCCACTTGAACCAACCAACCAACCAATGGAAAGTGTTACATGAGTTAAACTTTAAATTTGAAAAAATGGGCAGACACTCAATGCTAATTGATTCTGAAGAAATTGTATGTTGGAGAAGACAGTACCTCAGAAGAATACAACAAGTTAAAGCTCAAAATAAAAACATTTATTATTTAGATGAAACATGGGTTAATGAAGGACATTGTGTAGGAAGAGTTTGGAAAGACAAAAATATAAAATCATCCCATCAAGCTTTTCTAGAAGGATATACTACTGGTTTTAAGGAACCTATAGGAAAAGGTAAAAGATTAATTATTTGTCATATAGGCAGTACAAACGGTTTTTTTGAGAATGGTTTACTCTTATTTGAATCAAAAAAAACCGTTGATTATCACGAAGAAATGAATGGAGACGTGTTTGAGGAATATTTTGAACAGATGATTCAATTCATACCAAAAGGATCATCGGTTATTGTAATGGACAATGCAAGTTACCACTCCAGATTACTTGAACCTTTACCAACCAAAATGGTTATCTTCTAAAAATTTAGCCTTTGACAATACAACGCTGAGGGCAGAATTGTTAACTATTGCTAAAAAACATAAGCAAAATTATAAAAAATATAATATTGAGGAGATAGCCAAAAAACGAGAAATTGAAATCCTTCGTTTACCACCCTACCATTGTGAGCTGAATCCGATAGAATTAATATGGGCTCAAGTTAAAGGTTATGTTGCCAGAAATAACACTACTTTTAAATTATCAGATGTTAAAAATCTCTTCAATAAGGCAATATCTGAAGTAACAAGTGAAAATTGGCAAAAATGTATTAGACACGTTACAGAAATAGAAAAAAAAATGTGGGAGCTAGATAACATAATTGATATTACTATAGAGCCCATTGTAATTTCTCTAGAATCAGATGGTGAATCTTCTGACACAGAGTGCGAGGAACCATAACTTTAAAATTATTAATTTATGTACTTTAATTTTATTTTTAGATTTTTATTTTTTAAGATTTAATATTGTCGTATTTTTTGCATGTTGCTCGTCAAATTTTATCCTTGCGGTTGGTTTTTTTTTTCTCATATACCTACTTAATTGTTTTTTTAGCTCCGCATATTAATTTATAAATAATTGTAATTATCCGTACATATTATATACATATTTTGTAAATAAACATATGCCTAAAACAAAATGCCTAAAATAATATTGACTTTTTCTTCATTTTACCCAAATTAAATTACTACTTACGAATTATGTTTATCTATCTAAAATTGGTAATCTAGGTATAAATAACTAAAACAAATTAAATATTTCTATTTCCATATTAATTTAATTTTGAAAACGCACGTCTATGGTTTACTGCCTTTAACACTGATAACTGCAAAACATTTCTGGGAATTTACTCTCTCTTGATTTTCAAATACAGTATAGGAAACCTGTGGAACTCTCGAAGTAGTATTTCTATTTCTTGTGGAATAATCATGTTGGAGACTCACCAACTGATATTTATGCTTGTGTTGATTAACCAATAGCGAATGACAAAAGAGCTGCCTGATATAGAAGACTATAATGACGGTGGAATTTTTTGAACCATAAAAATACCAAAAAAGGACCATGGGCGTACCAAAACTACCTAAGGTTGTGAAATAAATCACACTTATTCCCAAGAACAAAGACATTAAAATGTCCTACACTGCACCAGCGTCTGGACTTCAACAACTACTCCTTGGGCTATATGCCCCCCCAGGTATTGAATTACGAAAGTCCAGACGTGGTTTGGCGCCCGACTAACTCGGGGCTTTAACCAAAAACTTCGGTCCTTCTTTAATAATAAAATCGAAGTTTTTGGTGGAGCTAGCCTGCTTCTTACTGATGAGGAACAATAATTCCGAAACCGGTCTAAGAATGGCAAGCTCCTTTAATTATAAAATCGAAGTTTTTGGTTTAAAGCCCCGACTTGATCGGGCGCTAAACCATGTCTGGACTTTCGTAATTCAATACCTAGGGGGGAATATTGCCCAAGGAGAAGTTGTCCAGACGCTGGTGCAGTATAGATAGGACATTTCAATGTCTTTGTTCTTGGGAACAAGTGTGATTTATTTCACAACCTCAGGCTGATATAGAAGAGCGTAGACTGATTGTACACAGATTCTGTTGAGTACCTGACACCTTTATTTAGCATAATTTTGAATATCCTATTCTGGGTTACGTTTTTGAATGATTGTTTGTGGCTCCGCCCCCTGCAAGGATACCGTAATTGAGATGTGGTTCAACAAGTGCATGATATATAATTTTCAATTGATGTGCATTAAAAATTTTTTTGGATTTGAAATTTTTCGTATGAACAGTTATCATTGGTTATTGTTAAGTTATCAAATGATAGCAAATTAGAAGAAAGACAAATGAAGGGCATATAGTAGGTTTTGGATAAATTTACTGTCAAAAGTGTGGAAAATTTTGCCCATTTCTCTTTCCGCTATTTCTTTTAGTGCTTCCCAAGTATTTCAAGTGAAAATGAGTGCAGTACCATCTGCGAAATTCACATCTCCACAAGTCTGAATATTGAATAGATCATTCATGTATATTACTAACAATATTGGCCCCAAGACTGTACCCTGCGGCACTCCATATTTGAGAACTCGTTCTTCGCTCAATTTTCACTTTATTTTAACTCTCTGATTCCGATTTGAAAGGTAGTCCTTCATAACCTCATATGGAGTTCTTCTGAAACCAATACTTTCTAGAACCTTCAATAACTACTCAGTCTACAGTATCAAATGCTTTCTGTAGGTCAATAAATACTGCCAAAGTTGGTTCTCCGATATCCAGTGACTTCTAAATTTTAGTTGTGTGGACACATTTACCCTGAAACAAAATTGCTTTGGCGACAAAATATTATACTTGTTCAAATAGCTAATAATTCTTATCTCTATTATTTTCTCAAAAACCTTGGTAATGGTGGTTATCAGAGAAATCGGTCAATTCATGTTTGTTTTTTTGTTTATGGATCGGATTTATCACTGATAATTTTAGTGCTGACGGAAAGACGCCTTTTAATCAGATATGACAGAGGAACAGATACACAGGAGCTGAAAAACCATATTCTTGTGTGCATTTTAACGTATTACATATAGTGTTTAGTGTCACCTTTTTACGCATTGTATAGTAAGTATGCAAATTATATTTCGACTCCTGACTATAATTTGTTTCTGGTGTTGCAAATATATTCTGAAATTCTATTGATTGCTATAAGCTGTACCTCAGTTCGTCATGTCTTCCTGATTTTTTTCTTGATCTAGATCTCTTACGGCCCAATTATTTTACGTAAATAAATTAAAGACTCTCTCCACATTAAGGCACAATTTTATATACTCAAAGTACTTCTTTGAAACAAAATTCAATTCTTTTTGAGACATAGCAGGTATGTTTTTATACCCCAAACATCGGACCACCAATTTAACATTGAGGCTCTTGTATTTTTTTGAAGACGTTTTCAATTTAGAGTCAGAACAATCCAAAGTGAGAACAATCCAATATAGAGTTTTGCAAATTATTCAGAATTTACTGAATTGTTATAGTTACTTTTTAAAAATAAATAAAGGGAATGTTCAATGTTCCGATAAACAAGTTGAAATTACTGTCACACAATGCGAAAGTTTGATGGCAAACGTTAACAAATAAAGCCAACAATGTTACGCTTTAACTAAAACAATCAACAATGTGGATCTGAAAGTTTCCGAGCAATCCAATCCAAAACCAATTAACACCACATATCCGCAGACAAACTTTAAACAAATCAATAAACCCAATTTTCAAGAGGCATTGGAGAACCGGTAGACGGGCATTGTGTCGCTTTCCGCAGATCAATGACAGCATTTGAACGAAGATGTATGGAAGGCGCTCGTCGCCATGAATAATAGTGTGTAATATGTCCGTCTAGATGGACAAAGATAAATCGGCTAATCTGTTAAGCTACACTATTAATTAATAGGCCCATTAAAACTATAATTGAATCTCGAGTTTCGGCTTGATTACTATTGTTGGTTTGGTTCATGCAGGGCAGGTCCTGAGGCACAACATTACCAAAGTTGGGAAGCCAGATTAGCGAGTTACTTAATAAGATTAATACAAAACAACTTTATAACTCTGAAATCGTAAAAACCACATGCCACAATGGTCCTAAGAAAAATTTATGCGAGGAGCCAGACATATAGACTATCAAATCAACAGGTTAGTATTATTTTTCTGTATATTATTCTTATTTTTATAATTTTCTTCGATAATTTTAAAATGTCAGAGAAGAAAAATCAACTGAAAACATTCAAAATAAAAAAAAACGCGTTTTAAAATCTGAAGAAACTCAAAATTAAATAAAAATCATTAACGAAACCTTCAACGGCCAATTTAATAGGTGATAACGAATATTAATTATGTCAAATTCCATGGATAATGTTCCAAGATCGAAAAAATAAAAAACATAACTTTATAAACGATTTATGACTTACACCATCCAATGTTCTGTACTACGTATGTGATCAATTTAGACACCAGTTTGTAGAATTTTCAGAAACTTTAACAGATCTGGCGGGAGTGCCTCAGGGTTCTGTACTTGGGCCAACTCTATTTATATTATATATAAATGATCTTGCTTTTTATATAAACCCATCATCTTGCCTTCTATATGCAGATGATAATAATTTGAAGAAAACTTAAAATGTACAGATGAAAGTGCCATAACCACTTCTCCATCATGGTTCTACAAAAATAATCTATGCCTAAATTAGGACAAAACAATCACAATATTATTTACTTTAAAATATATACCAAAAGAAATTAAAGAAGCCAAATTTCTGGGAATCGTATTAGATAGCAAATTTGACTGGAAACAACACGTCCTCTACTTATCAAAAAAACTATCCAGCCTTATTTTTTTACTATGAAAACTTTCAGCTATAACATCAGCTGAAGTAAGTCGTGTAGCTTATATTGGGCTATTTCGTAGTTTGTTAAACTATGGTATCCTATTATGGGGTAACTCTACAGAATGTAACAAAATCTTTGCTTTACAAAAAGCAGCAGTCGGAGCTATTACAAAAAGGTCATCTATGGAATATCTAGGAAATAACACCACAAAATCGTTAATGTAGTATAGAAGTTTATTATCTATTTCTTCGATTTCATTTTCTGGCTGTTAGATTTATAGGTTCTTCCCCTATAGACTTATATGGCCAAGCCATTAAAAAAAAAGATGTTTGACTAATAATAAAATTTTAAATACCGATTTTTCTTCTTTGAACACCTTGTTTAATTAAGCAATGAAATTGTTTTAATTTTAATTTTTTACCTTTAAATAAACTACTCTTTATTAATATATCTTAAACCAGTCCTGGATTCAGGTTTGTACAGAGAAGTATGATAGGCAATAAACATAATATTTTACAGTTAATGACAGTTGTGCAACATGCATGGGTTTGGGACGATTTTGATTACAACAATTTACAATTTACTCAGTTGGGCCTAATGGCTGACTCTAATTTGATTTTGATGTATTGAATTATATACGGAATCTTGATTTATTATCTCATAAATATTTAAAATAATAAACTGTGATAAAATTTAAAAACCTTCATTGGTATAAATGCAAGATAATATTTAAACAACTCGAGATATGTTAATGATATCGTATTATTGATAACAGATCGAGAAGAAGGATCACGAAAGACGATTAAAGAATTAGATTAGAAGAAATAACAAAAACAAGTGTTAAATTCTTTAATTTTTGGGTGAATTCAGAAACAATTTTTCTGATTTGAAGTGTTTAAAAGTTTGTATTTTTTTTATTAGAAACGAACATAATATAATTTCAAATATAATTTAATTTGTATAGTGTAATAGTCGAAATATTGACTGGACTAACATGGACTAACATTTATATAAACTATATGGTGTTTATATATGACATCATGCTGAGGCAGCATGATGAGCCGCTTTTGTTGATGGAAGACCGGCATGGTCATTCTTAGCTATATTTTCAGTAAAATTACATGTATCTTTTCTAAACCTCAATTATAATTGTTAAACTATGTATTCTAATTATTTAACCCTTACAATAGTATCATTTTGTGCTTATACTTATAAAAATTAACCAGTCCGAACAACTAGCAGGAGACTCCAAGGTTTATGTAAGTTAACCTGATTGGGCGAAAGACATTCTTATTCTTCTTTATTCTTATTGGTGTTAAATTCTATTGGTCGAGAACAAAATGCGTAATAGTTGAAGCTTCAGAACAAAAAGTGGCGTACGCACTCTAATTGATAATTGTATATTTTCTCTTATAATCACTATTATCTAACCACTTATATCAGAATTTCTCCTGTAACGGGATTTTGGTGAAAATGACAATCTAGACGTGAATTCCCACATGCTAGCGGCGAAATTCCATCTCCCAAATGTTTATCTAATACACCGGTGTATCCCAGTTGGCAGCGTAATACCACAGTGAAGTATTGTGTGTATTCATAATTTACACGTGCATGGAGAGTGGCTATTAGTGAGATTAATACCGACAGATGGATAAGTAGATAGAGTAGCCGTGGGCCAAAATTCAATACTGCAATTTACGGATGGAATTTTTTATAATGTGGCTCTCTATTTGACGAAAATAAGGGGTAAAAATCTCAAAGCTTGGTTTAAATACTAAATTCTAACTATAAAAAGTATCATTTCTTTAACTAATATACCTTTTTCTTTTAAAAAAATCATCTAATTCAACGTAATTTGGGTCATGACCTATTCATTTTCACTTTTTCTTTTACAGAGTACTGTCGGCGATAGGGAAAAAAAATTGTGGCACGTAGATATCGCAAAGAATCTAACTATCGAGTGCTTGCAAGTATTTGGCAAAGACCAGTGAAATATAATTTAAGATTAAACGATTTACCTGTAAGGAAATTCAATCGAGATTATATGCAGAACCACTTCCTTAATCAGGATGTACCTATATGAACATTACAACTCCTAGACACTCCTATATAGTATCTGACTGTGACAATATTCTTCGACAGTAATATCCCAAGACCTTGACAAATAGCCGACTATTTTTATTGTATCTAAATTTCGAGTTTATTTTAGGATCAATTCGTCGAGACTTAATTCTGGCATTAATAATCTGAATAACTCCCGAGAGCTTTAGCTCGAGGGAGTTATTCTTTGATTATTAATGCCAAAATTGTCGAGACAAATTGTAAAATATACGAGAAATTTAGTAGCAATAAAAATAGTAGCTAATTTGTCAAGGTCGCGTTATATTTAATAAGATTATTTCCCGAGTCACAAAAAATTCTGTACGTACGTATAAATACTAGTTTTGCTCTTTACTGTCTTGGCAGGTACGATTAATTTACTCCCGAATCTACTCATTGTTAATACTTTTTAACAAAATGTGTCAAATTTAATTCTGTAATAAACTTTAATGGCAAACTGTCAAAATTCAGATGACGCGCGCCTACTATGTTTGTCGTAAAATGGACGGTATTACATAGAAAGGAATGAATGAATATATTTATAGTTTCAGAAAAAGTGCGAAATCAGTTGGATTTGTGTATTTGCTACTAAAGATTGATAATTTATTAACTACAGGGTGCGCCAATTATTTCCACTTGATCTCTAGCACCGAAACTAAAAGAGATATCAACAAGCTTTTTTGTAGGGGTAGACAGTGTCACTCGGACTACAATTTTAAAATATTTTGATGTATACAGGGTGGCTAGTTTTTGTGGAATAAAAATTAATTTGGTTTTTTTAAATTGAAAACCCTGTATACGATTATGTCTTCTGATTCTACTTAATATTAGATTTACGGTAGTTTTTTGTATTTGTAAATCCGACGCGGCGTTGACAAGTTATTCCTATTTTAAGCAGATTTAATGAAAAAACAGCACTTCAGAAATATTAGCACAAAAACCACATTTTTTAAAAAATTCCTCAAAAAAGCTACTATGATGTAAATAAAACATGCACCTATCACAATAATCACAAAACATCTTCACCTGTTGCACAGGGTGTTTGCCGATGGCGTGCCAATAGTCTAGTTTTCAAATGGCAATAACTTAATTGTTTCAAATAGGACACCATGTATATTTTTCTTCAGTTAGAAGCTATCCCTAATACGCATTAAAAAAATATAGGGTTTTGCATATCTAACTTTACTATTTACTTTAATAATTAACGTTAAGTGACAAACAACATATTTTACACAATTTTTAATAAGTACAAAATTTTACAAAGTTTAATCGTAAGAAAACTACAATAGTGAAAGTTAAAATTTATAGGAGGTGTTCAAAATGTCTTCCATTTTCATTTATACAGTTTCTTGCCCTTTTTTTCATTGATTTACGCACATTTCTTAGCATTGCAGGGGTCACCTGTCTAAATACTAGTAATTTTTTCTTTCATATTTTCTTTTGTGGTAACCTCTTCTTTGTAAACAATATTTTTAATAAAATCCCACCAGAAAAAATCGGAAGGTGTAAGGCAAGGCGATCTAGTAGGCCAATTTGTAGGTCCTCCCCTTCCTATCCAACGATCCTGAAATTCCCTATTTAACCAATTGAGAACATCTAATAGGTAATGTGGTGTGGCACCATCCAATTGAAACCACATTCCGTTGCGATAATTTTGAGGCACATTTTGCAATAAGTTGCGAAAATCATGTTCTAAAAAATCTGAAAATATAGCTCCATTTACAGTCCCATCAAAGAAATAGGAACCAATTAGATAATCACCTATTATTCCCGCCCACACATTCAAAGACTATCGATACTGTGATGTGGTTCTAAATAAATGTTCATTGTGGTCCGAACACAACTGTTCTTATGAAACGTGGCTTCGTCGGAGAATAAAACTTTGTTTAAAAAGTTACGCTCTGTATTTATCTTGTTTATTAACCATCTACAGTATTCTACTATACGCGCGAAATCACGTGGTAACAATGATGGGGGTGATATACCCTATATTTTTTTAATGCGTATTAGGGAGAGCTTCTAACTGAAGACAAATATACAGGGTGTCCCATTTGAAAAAATTAAGTTATTGCCATTTGAAAACTGGACTATTATTGCCATTTGAAAACTGGACTATTGGCACGCCATCGGCAAACACCCTATGCAACAGGTGAAGATTTTGTGTGATTATTGTGATAGGTGCATGTTTCATTTACATCATAGTAGCTTTTTTGAGGAATTTTTTAAAAAATGTGGTTTTTGTGCTAATATTTCTGAAGTGCTGCTTTTTCATTAAAGCTGCTTAAAATAGGAATAACTTGTCAACGCCGCGTCAGATTTACAAATACAAAAAACTACCGTAAATCTAATATTATGTAGAATCAGAAGACATAATCTTATACAGGGTGTTCAATTTAAAAAAACCAAATTAATTTTCATTCCACAAAAATTAGCCACCCTGTATACATCAAAATATTTTAAAATTGTAGTCCGAGTGACACTGTCTACCCCTACAGAAAATCTTGTTGATATCTCTTTTAGTTTCGGTGCTAAAGATCGAGTGGAAATAATTGGCGCACCCTGTATAAGCAATTTTATAATACCATTAGTATAGGTTTTATTTGAAAAATTTGAAATTTACGGGCGGCTTCGTTGTTGTTGGATACCGTCCTTCAGGTGAATATTGAGGACGATGATCAAATAGCCGAATATTTATCACCAAGGTGAATAGTCGCTTTATTTTGTTTTGATTGGCTGCGTCAAATCAGTTTCCAAGCACGTGATTGGTTAAAAATTGATATTTGACAGGCAAGGGAAATAATCATGCATGTTCCTCTTGTAGGTTATTTGAATATTAAATGACTTGAATGCAAATCTATTGGATACATTTTTGTGTTGTTTATGATGTTATATAATTATGCTTAGAATCGAACTGAACTTCTATTTATGAAAAATTGGGTAGCTAGAATACCTATATTCGATCTTTGAAGGTTTCTCAACTGTTAACATCATTCTGTATACCATAATTTCGTCACGTCAGTACATATATCGAAATCCTGGTGTGATACCTCAGTAACTTTGACGAATCAAAACCGTCAACTGACAGTTTCGAATACATTTAGTATGATTCACGTCCGTTTTACATTTGTAATGTTAGCTTAGAGCATTCTGTTTGTCCATTCATTACAGTAGCACTGTCCCTGGAACATTGGAAATTCCATAAAAGTAATTAATACGTATTGTGCGAGTATGTAAAAATTAATAAAAGTTCTATACAGAGGTAGAAGCTATTTTTTGATATTTTTATTTAAATATACTCCTTCCTGTTTTTCAAGCGGTCAGAGCAATCAATTACCTATTGTATTCTATCAAATCAAATGCTAGTTAAAATTTATAAATTTTGCATTTATTGGGAAAAAATATGTTTGGTTTTCTAAATCATTTAACAAAAATTATTATTTGTGTAATATATTTCCTCCGTTTATTCATCTGTTTGGATTTCTAGATTTCAACATTTTGTAGAAAAATTTGAAATGGAAAATGGAAATGGAAAAAACAAACATTAATACTAAAAGTAAGCAGTTTAAATATAATCAAAGTAATTTGTACAACAAAATATCAATATTTATATTTCAAGGTATCTATGTATCTGCTAATGTCCTTTTAATGGTATATTTTATATTGTTCCTGTACATATAAAATACATTTTAAATTATACCTACTTTCAGGTGAAAAATCTAATTAAAAATAAAAAGGATTTACAATTAAGGGATATCCAATCAGTTTAAATTGAGGTTTTATCAAACCAAAACCAATTGGCTTAATTATTTATTAAAACAAGTTGGTTTTTTCGTAAATATATTAAATTGAAATAATTGGATTTTAATGTATATTCACCGCTGCCAACTTTTTTACTTTTTTAGAAATATTACTTCACATGTACAGTGTCAACAAAATATTACATTTTTGGCTCAGAAAAACAGGAACAACGTAAATGAAAATATTTCAAAATCGTTAAGATATAGTGTTAGATTTAAAAAAAGTAAATTTGGTTCACGCTGTCATTGTAGGTAATTATTATATTGATCAAATTTCCCAAATTCACCTGAGAAGTGATTATGATCATTGTTTAAGAAATGTTGCTAGTAAATATGACAAATCAATAATTACATTGCTACAGGTTTAATAGTATATTATTCAATGAGTTTGGGTGTGTTATTTTATTACACGCGGATGAAGTAATCATCCGAGTGTAATAAAATAACCACACAACGAGTTGAATATAATACTTTATCTACTAATGTCCAGAAATAATAGATAAGTTATACCTAAAAACCTTTATTAAATCAAATTAAGAACAAAATATATTTAATTGCTAAAGGAACGAATATAAATACTTATTTATAATAAATTATTTGTTAAAATTCAATGTTATGTTGGAGCAATTTGAGAAATTCATTGTTGCAGGTCCAGCTGCAACACCAAAATTCAAATTGCTAGAACTTGCATATGTTGTTGGATTATTTTTATCAATTTGTTGTAAAACTCTATTAGAATTTTTTGTCTTGTATGTAATCGAATTATCAATATAAACCTTAGCACAAGAACTGGACATCCAATCACCAAACCTCATTAGATCGTCCATATTTGCATTGTCAGATTCCATAAAAATGCTGATGATCGCCGCAAGCAATGTCCTGTATAGGTTTTCCAATTTGGAAGTCCTAAATATTTTGCGATATCCTTCCCGGTTTTGGCAATACTGTTAATGCCAACATTAGTAGATAAACTTAGTTTAGATTGATTTTGAAAAGATTTTCTCCACGGCCACTACTGAATGTAGTCTCTTATGTATTTTATATGTATTACATTCTATCACTAGAGATAGAATCTGTATTCCGTGATTATTTACAAAAATAAGGTTTGCCATGAATGTCAAATTAACTATCATTAACTGTATTAGTTGACGTGGTCTTAATATTCGTTTGTAAAAACTTTTAATTTATTAAAAAGGAGAAGAAAATCAAACGATTCAGATGTAGAATTTGAAAATACTCCTCCAGAAATAGAAAAATATGCCGATAATATAACTCAAAATTTTCTACCAAACATACATTCGTTATTGCCAGACATTTTTCTTGTTGTTAATTATGTGCCATACGCGAATTTTTTATTTTTTTTAATAAAAAATTAAAAGTATTTTTTAATATTTGTAATTTTTATATTATGTTCTTTAAACATACAAAAATCTGAAATTAATTTGCCAAACGTTAATTCGGTTGTTAAAACTGGAAAAAAATTTAAAAACTCTTGAAAAGTATTGCCGTATGATGCTAGTAGATAGAGAGAGAACGCAAGAACGATAGACATTGCGCATGCGCATGAATTATATCCCAAGCACATTTGAACAACATGGCGTCAGTCTAAAATCATATGTTTGTGTTTACGTCACTTTCAATGTTTAACCATCAATTGTATTACAATGGACAGTGATAAAATGAAATGTGTTTTTTGTAAAAGACATACAGATAAAATAATACTTTTTGTGAGTGAAAAACTAGAGAAATGCCAGCAAGTTTTGAGGATACGAATGAAATATAAATTAAGAGCAATTACCATTGTCAGTGGCTGATATTATTATTCAAAGTAAGTATAGAATAGAAAACTTATGAATAAAAACTAAAATATTATACAACAAATAAGAAGAATAACATTGATGTCAATTTTTTTTTGTTACAGATAATAGCGTATTAGAAGAGAACGATAACTCTCCAGACGATGATATTAATAGTTTTAACAATGAGAGTGATGACGATAATGAAAATGAAGATGCCTCTTTTTTTTGTGATACAATTATATAGTGAAAAAGTAAAATAAAAATTATATTTCGAATTTTAAAACTTCTACTGTCTCTCTGTTTCTCTCTTTTATTCGATTCATGATTGTCCCCCAACAGAGTTTTATATAAATCAAAAAAAATAAGAAAAATGTAATAATTAGATGAATAAATAAATATGAAGAAAAACACTGAATAACATATAATTGAAAGCTATATACATACCAGCGCGTTTATACATACACACACACATACACACACACACACACACACACACACACACACACACACACACACACACACACACACACACACACACACACACACACACACACACACACACACACACACACACACACACACACACACACACACACACACACACACACACACACACACACACACACACACACACACACACACACACACACACACACACACACACACACACACACACACACACACACACACACACACACACACACACACACACACACACACACACACACACACACACACACACACACACACACACACACACACACACACACACACACACACACACACACACACACACACACACACACACACACACACACACACACACACACACACACACACACACACACACACACACACACACACACACACACACACACACACACACACACACACACACACACACACACACACACACACACACACACACACACACACACACACACACACACACACACACACACACACACACACACACACACACACACACACACACACACACACACACACACACACACACACACACACACACACACACACACACACACACACACACACACACACACACACACACACACACACACACACACACACACACACACACACACACACACACACACACACACACACACACACACACACACACACACACACACACACACACACACACACACACACACACACACACACACACACACACACACACACACACACACACACACACACACACACACACACACACACACACACACACACACACACACACACACACACACACACACACACACACACACACACACACACACACACACACACACACACACACACACACACACACACACACACACACACACACACACACACACACACACACACACACACACACACACACACACACACACACACACACACACACACACACACACACACACACACACACACACACACACACACACACACACACACACACACACACACACACACACACACACACACACACACACACACACACACACACACACACACACACACACACACACACACACACACACACACACACACACACACACACACACACACACACACACACACACACACACACACACACACACACACACACACACACACACACACACACACACACACACACACACACACACACACACACACACACACACACACACACACACACACACACACACACACACACACACACACACACACACACACACACACACACACACACACACACACACACACACACACACACACACACACACACACACACACACACACACACACACACACACACACACACACACACACACACACACACACACACACACACACACACACACACACACACACACACACACACACACACACACACACACACACACACACACACACACACACACACACACACACACACACACACACACACACACACACACACACACACACACACACACACACACACACACACACACACACACACACACACACACACACACACACACACACACACACACACACACACACACACACACACACACACACACACACACACACACACACACACACACACACACACACACACACACACACACACACACACACACACACACACACACACACACACACACACACACACACACACACACACACACACACACACACACACACACACACACACACACACACACACACACACACACACACACACACACACACACACACACACACACACACACACACACACACACACACACACACACACACACACACACACACACACACACACACACACACACACACACACACACACACACACACACACACACACACACACACACACACACACACACACACACACACACACACACACCTTTGGTCAGTCAGTAATATGTGTATACACATGCAAATAATTTTTTTTTTACGTTTATATAATAAGTTTGTATGCATATGCAAATAATAACGCATTTTTAATTCCATCTTTTCTTATTTATTCCAATACCAATTTTAATTTATTTTTTATATTAAAATTTTTCCACTTCAATTTTTACTTACTACTATGAATGTAGGCAATTACTACAATAAATGTTCTTTTGGAATTATTTTCTGTCTCATTCTCGATAATATTGTACAATTGTCTCTCTCTATCTACTAGCATCATACGGCAATACTTTTCAAGAGTTTTTAATTTTTTTTCCAGTTTTAACAACCGAATTAACGTTTGGCAAATTAATTTCAGATTTTTGTATGTTTAAAGAACATAATATAAAAATTACAAACATTCGCGTATGGCACATAATTAATAACAAGAAAAATGTCTGGCAATAACGAATGTATGTTTGGTGGACCTATCTGTAGGCAAAAAATTGAAAATTAAGCATGAGAAAATGTTTTTCAAATCCAGAATTATCACCTGTACAGGTGAGATGCGCAGTAATGAACGCAACCGCTACCGGCAGCCAGACAGCCCAGACTCTAACCGAAAGAGCAAGAAGGACGACATATCAAAAAATCAGCTGACCTAAAATTCTTGTTTTCCAAACGTTGCGAGCTCCCGTACTAAAAGTAATTTGTCATATTTTTAGCTTTTAATCATCTAATGCTGCCTAAATACTTGATAACTTAATTTTGATTCATCTGAGAAAATTATTAGAGTCCAAAGTCAAAGTCAGTTCTTTAAAGGTAAGAGTGACAAGCCCCTACAGTCCCAGTATGCTTAGGTAAGATTTTGTTGTTAGGTTATATTTAATCTATGTATATTTGAAGGGTGACCCAGTAAAAGTGTATTTGTTTTGTAGGTACTTCTCTTGTTTTATTTCTTAGAGTGAGTGGTAACTTCGCAAAGGTCGAAAAGGCGTTTCGCCCTGGATACGTAGCAGCTACACGTAGGCCAATAATTGGACCTCGTAACAATATCACTAAACGTTTGAATATGAATATAAAAGCTTTGTTTCAGATGCAGAGGTTTATCAATGTAAAATACAATTTCGATATTCCATAACATTATATTGTTTTTGGACTAGTTCCGAAAAAATCGTCCAGTACAGGCCTATTCCACCCGACAATAGATCATAGTGTTGAAATCACAAGTGCTGTATCACCTAAGCACACCAAACGAACGCAGAACCAGTCGAAACGGGAAATTATACAAATATGGATGTATGCCGCAGTCATGTAGGATAGCTGGAATGCTGACAGTTGACGGCCGACATCGGCACTTCCATTGTGCTCTCATTTAATTTATGTATTGTCAACTGAAACAATACTTAAATTAATCGAGATTTTACTAGCGTGTCCACTAAACTTTGTGCAACTTTGCTAAAAATTTAAACGTACGAGCAATTTGTTCTGGAATGTTTGGCATAGTTCGAATCCTGGTTTGTTCTGTAACGAGAATTTATCTGTAAGAGTTAGCTTGTTACTTTCAAAATAAAAAGTGACTTTTAACCTGAGATAAGTTGATTTTGCAGAAGTTTTCTTAAAGTTTCAAAATATGAAGGAAATGTTTTCATTGCAAATAACGCTTTATGCTTAGGAGAATGGGACAATAATGATGTACTAAGTACTTAAAATTAGTCAATAGTAAATTTAAAGCTTAATTTATTAAGAACTTGAAAAGGTGTGGGATTAGGTGTTACCAATTAGGAAACTCTACGTAAATATTTACGCCTTATAGTCCAATAAATTAACGCCACAAAAACACCAAGCCTGGGCATCAAGTCTGTCCGTCAATATTGATAAAAAGGTCAGAATGTGATCTTTTATACAATTCCTAATAGCTGAAAATGAATGAAAAACATTTTTTTTAATTTCTCATATTTGCGGGAAAAAATTTTTGTTGGACAACTTCAGATTCGTGTTCAGCACCTCAAAAACAATAAAATAAAACACTAAAAACAATTACACCAGAATTTTCCACTTCAAACCCTCCTTGTGTGCCATTTGACTGAGCTATTAATGAAAAAAAAAAATTCAGATAAACACCAGGTCGACTTTTTATCGCAAGCGAAAAATAAAAACTTAAAAATGTTTTCTCATCATATTTCTCTCGCATATTCTCCGAACACGAAAGTACGGAGCAACGTTTCAGTGTTTTACCATATCGATTCACTTGTTGAATTTTACCAACATGCAACACTAATAGAGAGACATGGAAAAAACGTTTAATTTCCACGAACATGGAGGAGCAAACCGAGGCCGGTTTGGAAAACTAATCGACGCCATGGACCATCCATCATTGTTACTATTAAATGATGGATGATATAACACCAGACGGACGTGGCGTACTTTTTTTCTATACCTAAAATATGTTAAAAGCATTGGACCTAAAGGTCACCTTGGTTAAGACTACATTAGAATATGTTAATAGTTAAGACGCAAAAGATCAAAACGATATGAGTAGAAATACAGCTAATGCAGCTGTTATTTTGATATAGGTACTTCCTAGTAAGGGCATTATTGGAAATTTTACCATTCAGATGACCAGAATTCTTCAGTAGCTTTTACAGAAGAAGCACCCCAGGTAAGGGGAATGCAAACTCATTTTGAAAGACCTAGCTGACTTAAAGATGCAAATTGTAGATTTTTTTCATTTGAATGTGACTTATTACAACTATATCAAACATAGATCTAAAATAAAGCCAAAAAAATAAAACTGTAGGTAAAAATCGTTGCCCTTAACAACATATTTTCTTCACATATATAAGCAGTTTCACTGTGTCTTAAATATTTTATAATCACATGCCTGGTAATATATTCTGAGACATTATCAATGATTCTAATATTGTTGAACTGTTTACAACTATAGTCTATTTTTATGTATGAGAGAGTATTAAAATAATAAAGCGTTCGTAATCCATAGGCGTACCACTTCTTTTAGTAGACAGTTAAAATATGTTGTGAAGTTATACCTCGAGTATTTTCGTATGAAATAACCTTTGTATAAATATAATAAGTATATCGGGTGTATACTTATATTTTCACCTAATTAACCTGCTTATAACTTCTAAACAGCTGAAGGTGAAAAAGTGCAATTTTTTCTAAAATATTTTATTTTTCCATAAGGTATGTTAAGAACATTGTGTCAAACGGGTTATGTAGGTATAAGGGTTTAAACTTTGACTTTTAAACAACGTTACGTTCATAAATAATAATTTTAATATAAAAACTACTTCTTACCTACAAATCCAAATCAGAATCGAAATCAGAAGATGAACTGTCGCAACCAATATTTACAATGAGTGGCTCAATCATTTCATCAGTAATATTGTCCAACTTCCACATTTTCTCTTCTTCTTTAATCGTATGATTTACTGCCTTTTCCCAGTTTTCAGGCTTCACATTATTTACAGCCTCCAAAAACAACTGTTTAACATCACTCATTTTAAAAGAATTATTTTTTCTTGAAACTTCTCCCTTTATCTGTGCCCATATCAGTTCAATCGGGTTTACTTCGCAATGATATGGTGGTGATCTAACCACCGTCATCCCACGATTTTTTGCAATTTTATCAATTTCATATTTTTTTAATTTCTTTTTATGAAGGGAACACAAATGATACAGTTCTCTTCTCACAGAACCGGGATGGAACTTAATATTCTTTGACTTTAGCCAATTCTGTAAATCTTTTTTTAACCACTTGGTTGTGGGCATTTTTTCTGTAAGTCTTGAGTGATAACTTGCATTATCCATTAGCATTATACAGTTCTGAGGAAGAAGATCTATCATTTGTTCGAACCACTCTTTAAAGACATCAGCATTCATGTCCTCATGGTAGTCACCGGTACGAGTAGATTCAAAAGTCAATAAACCACCTTTAACAAACCGTTTGAACTACCGATGTGTACTATTATCAGTCTGCGCCCCTTTCCTGATGGTGGATTTAAACCAGTAGATAAATTATTTAAAAAAGCCTGTCTTCGACTTGTAACAGTTTCATCTTGCCAAAATTTATTTGGTGTCCCTCGTTGATCCATGTTTCATCTAAATAAAATATATTTCTTCTTTGGTTTCTCATTTCTTTTATAGTCCTTAGGTAATTTCTTCTCCATACTACAATATCGCTTCTTTCTATTAAAATAGACTTTCTGGAATGCTTTTTCCATAGAAAACCTATTTCTTTTAAAAGTTTCCATAGTGTGCTTCGACTCATTTCAGGGTAATCCTTATCATCTCGAACCGTGGCAAGAACTTTGTCTACTGTCGGAAATTCTTTTCTAAAGAAGAACGCATGCACTTTCCTTCGAAGTCTTTCTTTCAAATGATTTTCTATTTGAAATTTTGGTTTTCCTGGAGCTTTACGTGCTGTTTGAAACTCGCCACATTTCTCTTCTTTAACAACTCTGTAAATCGTAGATTTCCCAACACCAAGCGTACTACTAACTAATTCCACTGTGTCATCAACACTTTTACATAAATGTTTGTCTGTAAATGATTTAAAACAATTAAATATTAATGTTTTTTCATTAACTGTTAAAGGACCGATTTTTTGTCGTTTACGCGGTACTTCCAAATTTTCCATGATCACACTAGAATTCACAATAGACTGCACACTGCACCTTGCATGTTGCAACTAACTAAACGACATTTAGTAAGCTGTCAAGAATACACAACTGGACCTCCTTACTAAATGGAAAACCTACAATCGCATTTTCGGTGAAATTTGTTGGTAAGGGATTTATCTACTTATAATTCGATTACTGTAAGAAATTCTTGGAATTAAAATAAAACAAAATTGGCAAATAGGTACTTATTGAAAATAATCTTAAGATACGGCTATGTTATCTTTAATACACAGGGCTTTTGGCCTGTCCAAACCTTTTTCTATTGTTCTGTACAGCTTATGGTTATAAAAGACCAATAAGTGACCCAAAACTTGTATTAGCTCAGGTACATTTATGACAATTTTAGGAAATATTTAGATTATTCCGTAAAAATATTTAAAATGACCGTACTAAGTTTTGCATTAGAAATGCTGTTTTATTACTCTCTCATACATAAAAATAGACCATAGGTGGAAGCAATTTTTATGGCATTGGCATTTATCTGTTTGTTGATGCTAGTTTACAAAAAATACCAGAAGATGATAGAAAAAAATGTGGCCAAATAAATTAGAGCTAGCCAAGGATTAGTTTAGACAAGAGAAGCACAGAAGAAATTATTTTTTTAGGTTTTTAGGTTGAAAGAAAAGAAGAAAAAAATTAATTATGGAATGAGTTTGCAAAAGGAGTGCAAAAATTTACTAGAGAACTAAAAGTGTTTCATAGAAATCTATTAAAAGACAATAGTGAAAGAAGACGAGACCTAAATGTAACTAACGATAAGTTTAAGAAATTAGATAAGTTTAGAAATAGTTTTAAAGAGTTAAAATTGTTATTTAATAAATCAGATGTAGATTTTTGATTAAAAACTGAGGTTAAAGAGCTCGGAATGTTATTGATAAATATATTGAGGCAATTCAAGTTAATTTAGATGAAACGTTACAATTTGTCTGTTTGTTGATGCTAGTTTACAAAAAATACCAGAAGATGATAGAAAAAAATGTGGCCAAACAAATTAGAGCTAGCCAAGGATTAGTTTAGACAAGAGAAGCACAGAAGAAATTATTTTTTTAGGTTTTTAGGTTGAAAGAAAAGAAGAAAAAAATTAATTATGGAATGAGTTTGCAAAAGGAGTGCAAAAATTTACTAGAGAACTAAAAGTGTTTCATAGAAATCTATTAAAAGACAATAGTGAAAGAAGACGAGACCTAAATGTAACTAACGATAAGTTTAAGAAATTAGATAAGTTTAGAAATAGTTTTAAAGAGTTAAAATTGTTATTTAATAAATCAGATGTAGATTTTCGATTAAAAACTGAGGTTAAAGAGCTCGGAATGTTATTGATAAATATATTGAGGCAATTCAAGTTAATTTAGATGAAACGTTACAATTTGTCTGTTTGTTGATGCTAGTTTACAAAAAATACCAGAAGATGATAGAAAAAAATGTGGCCAAACAAATTAGAGCTAGCCAAGGATTAGTTTAGACAAGAGAAGCACAGAAGAAATTATTTTTTTAGGTTTTTAGGTTGAAAGAAAAGAAGAAAAAATTAATTATGGAATGAGTTTGCAAAAGGAGTGCAAAAATTTACTAGAGAACTAAAAGTGTTTCATAGAAATCTATTAAAAGACAATAGTGAAAGAAGACGAGACCTAAATGTAACTAACGGTAAGTTCAAGAAATTAGATAAGTTTAGAAATAGTTTTAAAGAGTTAAAATTGTTATTTAATAAATCAGATGTAGATTTTCGATTAAAAACTGAGGTTAAAGAGCTTGGAATGTTATTGATAAATATATTGAGGCAATTCAAGTTAATTTAGATGAAACGTTACAATTTGAACAGCACATAGAGCAAACTGAAAGTGATGTCCAATTAGAAGTAGACTTCTCTTTCAGATTGCTCAGATAACGCATTTAACATATGTGAAATATTCTATTTAAAAACCGCGGCTAGTCTGCTACCAATTATGAACGGTACGGAAACTGTAACGAAACAATTAATTGATGCTTATATTAAAAAAAAAGTTTAACCCTTTATCGCATGGCGTGCCATATATGGCACATACCAAAAAATTATTATTTTGTTTCTTAAAAATTGTATAAATTCCGGTTCTGCATGAAAGATCATAAATGGAACGTTCATAGCTATGCTTAGACAGCAAAAAATCCCGTGTCCATACCCATCTCCGCCTTGTATACTGTTATCAGTTGTTTACTACATGCAAGACTGGCTACGCTCTAAATTCTCGGATTGTAAAGTCATTTAGTTTGTAAAAAGTGCTATTTTCATCACGAAAAAATTATACAGATATTGTTTTATACTTGTAGAGTACGTCTAGGTAAGACAAAAATTTTTTACAATTATTTTATTATAAAAAAAGGTCAAAAACGGTTTGTGCTATATATGGCACACGTTGCAATTACGGAAATAGTCCCAAGAGTAGAAGATGATGGGGTTATAAATTAAAATTTTTGATGACAACCCACCCTACGGACTCTTTCGGGTATTGGAGACTACGGAACCCCCCCTCCCCCTTCTCCCCCCCACAAAACCCTGGGAGGAGATGTTGATTGGCAAAATTTATTTTTAAATTTTGTAAATTTGAGGCTGGGGTCATATAGGGAGGTGACATGTGAGGCGAAAATCGATTTTCGTTACACCCCCCCCTTACTTCCCTAAAAATGACCTGCGAATTCCTAGGAAACTGACAGGTTTGGGACGACTCGGGACTGTCCAGAAATTCTTTGGGGCGGATTACGTGGATCGCGAGAATGACAAGTTGCCGCCCCTCCCCACTCCTGAGGGGCGGGGCCTGAAATTTTTTTTGTCGAAATCGGGAATTTCAAGATATGGGGCGAATAGAGAATTGAAAAATACAGATTTTTTTACGGTGTTCGTATCTCGGACTCGAAAGGGTTTCGGAGACCCGATTTGTGGCAGGGTGTCAGCTGACGTCGGACATAGTTGTGCGTGGGGGTTGAGCTCCCCCTTCCCCCCATTTTTGGGGTCCTAAAGAGTAACCTCAAATTGAAAATTTGGAAAATCTATTGGTAGGGGGACTTATGGGACCAAAGACCGAGACGGGTCACCCCCTTTAAAACATATACTTTTTGCTATAAATGCTCAATTCCACTATGTTTTAATAAAGATAGGAATAGCTTTATGCGATTCCATACTGAATAAAATTAGTTTTAGTTTCATGACGTTCCATAAATGGCACATACCATTTTTTTTGTGAAATATAACTAAAAAAATTTAAATATATTTTTTTAATATTTTTCCCGAAAATGTTATAAAATTTACCATATCCAGGAATTTTTTTGGCAAAAAATAAAAATTCGTGCAGTAAAGGGTCAAGTCAAAATGCTAAAATTAGATTAAATAAAATTTACACCAATAATCAGACTCTAGTTAGTGGTCTAAAAAAGTATTTTATTTATAAAAAATTTTTACCATCCTTAGCTACACTATTACATAATGCTAAACAAGGGTCAAAAAATATCGAACAGTTTGAGAAAACGTTAGAAGAATTGTTAACTGACTTAACGATTACCCAAGCCAACGATAACGAAAATAATGTTCAAATTTTAAGAGAAGTTAATGAAAAGATTGCTCTCAACACTTTTGCAAATGGACTATCATTGCAGCTCGAAATTATCTAGTCATATTTTGGTAAAGGATTTCATTTAATATCCGTTGGAGTTTTCAATGCGTTCTGTTGTTCAAGATCATAGTTTTTATAAAAAATATATAAATCTCTTCATTATTATCCAAATTTTCAGATCCTTTACCCCCCATTTTTTCACAATTACCTATTACAATGAAATTTTTTTAAATATTTTATAACGAAATATCCAGCAAAATAAGTACTGGAACAGTTTTCTAAATTGATTTTAAAATCTATAAAATAAAATATATATAAAAGTTAATACAAAATTAACAACGCAAATCTCAACCCTTTATTAACCCAATAAACAGGAAAATTCCACTGAACCTCAGCTTGTCTTGGTGCGTCTAGAGTCCTTGACGACAACGTTGCCACCTCTCTTTTACCAATTTACTTTCAACACTTTGGTGGATTACTTACTCACAACTTTAAAATATCAATAGCAAGACAGTTTTTTTTAATATATTAAACTAATATCTGTCTAACCAGCATCAGATAAAAAAGATTAAAGTTGTTATCAAACAACAACATATAATAATTTATTAATTTTACCAGAAAATAAAATACTAATAAATAAAAAATAAATTATTTTATACTTTTAAAATTAACTAAAACAATCATATAATATCCATATTATAAACAAGAAACCAAATTATTGCAAAAAATATACTTTAAGAAAACAATATTTCGATTTAACAGTGACTCTCTAGTCTTATTGCTTTTTATTCCAAATTTTAATTTTAAAAGTTAAACGGATTTAATAAATTATCAGATTAGAATTTTTCATAATTACACCATTATCGATAGTATAGACCTTTTTATTACAATTCACAATTGCCCTTTACTCACAAAATTACTTACAGACTAGTAAAATACTCACAAATTGGCAACCCTGGTTTCTCAGGAGATAATTAAATATTTTGGGCCTTCAATTTCATACGTCTTCCAATTCCCTTTCGTTGTAACTAAATAACACATTAACAAAAGACAAGCAGAAATGAAAAAGAAGATTTGAAATTATAATTTCACTCAAGCAACGACGTGACCTAAAGACATGACTTGTGTCCACTTGGAGTGCTGCCATCTACATTGCGTTCACATAATCCCACTGATAAAAGTCCGTAAGGCGATACTACTATATAATATATATACAATGGGCGCTTTCACATTAGGCAGCACGACAACGACACGACAACGGCAACGATGCCGGTGGGGTTGAATTTACATTGAAATAAATGGAGTGCTTTCACATTAGACGACATGCCGTGCTGGTATCGTCCCCGGCAGCCGTCTTCCCACTCGTGTCGTCCCGATTTTTGAAACAAGATGTTTAGTAAAACAATAAATAAATAAAACTGATTAGTTCAATTCAGTGTTTTAACATGGCTTTTAAGTTTGATAGTTACCTTAATTGAACTGCTTGAAAAAAATTGCTGTATTGAAAAATAATATGAAAATAATAATAATAGAACATCAACTAATAGGCCTGCCCCCATTTACTTAATCTAATTTTGTTTTAGTTTTTTTGCCTTAAGTTCTTTTATGTAGTTGTCTATTCTTGTGTTTTCCCAAATTTTCTTAAAAATATCAATAAATTCGTTCATTTTTAATGTTCTATTTTCTTTTCTTTAAATTTAAAAAGATCAAACTATATTTTTTTTCTTTAGAAATGAACTTCTGAGAATTCTAAAAAATCACAATAGCGATGAATCATTAAAGAAATATTATACAGGGCGACGTTTTAGTATTATTCAAAACAGCTTGTTCCTTTTGGAAGCCGATTCTCGAAATTGACTAAAACGGTTGTATTATTAAAAATATAGCACGAGCTGTGGTGGAACTAGTAATTAAAAATTAAATTTTTGTACAAAAAAATAAGAAATTGGGTAATCGTGGGGGCAAAAAATTGTCTATTTCTGTACTTTGTAAAATCCTTATTAGAGTTTTCAAAAACCATGTACAGGGTGAAATGTTTTATATGAACAAAACGAACTAATTTTTTAATACCGGACCTGATTTTTTCTAGCCTCGGTTAATTAGATGGTAGCAGTTTTGCCAAAATATGAGACAAATCAAACTAATCGTTCAAAGGTAATGACCAAAAAATATTTCAGTCAAAATTCACAACCCTCATATATTATTAAACAATGGGAGCAGACACTTTTTAATGGTCATTTGATATTCCCCATAGGGGCTTCAATACAGTTCCTCATAACTCACCCAGTATATCAGGAAGAGAGTTCTACATTTTTAGTGCAGATGTATATACGTATTGATAGATTTCTTGACAACATTTTTCTCTTAATATTTTTTTTTTTATTATTTTCATATAATTTTTCAACAGAGGGATTTTTCAAACCAGTTCAATTAAGGTAACAACATCAAACTTAAACGCCATTTTAAAACACATGAAGGAACTGAATTGAACTAATCAGTTTTATTTAGTTATTGTTTTTACTAATTATTTTCAAAAATTGGGACGACACCAGTGGCCAGAATGCTCCTTGCCGGGGTGCCGTCTGCCGGGACGACAGTTTTTATTGGTAGGTACTTAGTAGGTACTTAACAACGTCGTAAAGCAATTTCGGACCAATAAACCTTATAATAGATTCTTAATAACTTTTATTGAGGTTTATTCTGCTATTTTGAATTACGTGCTAATCGAATATTTAGAAAAATGTTTATATTTAGGTAATACATCTCACCCTCGTTTTAATCATTACCCCCTTCAGTCTGGATGATTAGTACAGGTAGGCGCAAATCTCATACAGCGAAATCTGATTAGTTTAATTCAGTTCCTTCGTGTTCTAAGATGGCTTTTGAGTTCGATATTGTTACATTAATTGAGCTAGTTGAAAAAAATACATGTATTTGGGATAAAAGTAATGAAAACAATAAAAATAAAATATTAAGAGAAAAGTGTTGGCAAAAAATGCATGAATATTTGATTAATGAATTTGATCAACTGTCAGTTGCAGAAAAGAAAAAAAGAGGTTATTATTTGTAATTTGCCCAGTTGCCAGAGCCAAAGGACCTCGGGGTCCTTTAGACCAAAAGTTTAACCAATTACGTGAATCTATAAAAAAATGTACCATTCTTAATAATTTTAAAATGTTACTTAAAGAACATATCAAAAACTTATAATTTATGTTGTTGTCTAAATTTTAGAATGTTTTTGTTTAAAATTCTTTTTTAATTTTAGTTTGTTTAATGTTAGTTTGTTAAATTTAAATTAATCGACATTCGACTTGTAGTATCATTTTTCTTTATACCATCGTGTAAGCTGCTCAATATATAATCAAATGTATTTTTGGTCATCCGAAAGTAATTAAAAAATTTAATTTCGTTGCTACACAATTTTTCAAATAGAGTATAATAACTACATCAAAACTGCCTAATTTTTTGCCTTCTACGTCGTCGAATATGTAGTAAATATATTTTATTATAATCCGCCATACTACGATCAACAAAGTGAAATAAAAATCATTGTTGGTGTCGTGTCGTCGTCGTGTCGGATGTCGTGTCGTCAAGTGTGAAAACGCTCATGTCGTGTCGGTGTCGTGTCGTCGTCGTGTCGTTGTCGTGTCGCCAAATGTGAAAGCAGCCAATGTATGTAGTATAAGTTATGGAAAGCTGACCTCCTTAATCAGCACGGTCAACGTACATACACCGGGACAACGACATGAAGCAATCCAAGCCGCGAAAGATGAGGAAATCAATGTAAATAATTTTAATAATGAATATGTTCAAGCTTATCATATTATAAGAGGTCGTCAAAATTTTTATTCTAATTATAGAGGCAAAGATAGGCGAATATTTCTTATAAATAACTCCCATGAAGTAAATAGTAATGAATGTAATATTTCAGAAAATCCTTCAACGAGTGACAGGTTTTTGTGCCTAAAAGAATAAACTATACATATTTTCTTTAAATGGCTTAAATTTCGTCGAAATTTTCTTTAAAAATAATAAATTAATATTTTTATTAGATACAGGAGATAGTGTGTTATATTTAAAAATAGGATATTTAATAATGAAGTCGTTGATTTTTCAAAGAAATTACGAATAAATGGTATACCACTATAACGTATCGCACTATCAGTAGTATGATTTTTAAATGTTGGACTTCGTCGTTGAATGAATACAAAGAAAACTGTTAAAATTGTTGGGTTACAATAAAAATGGGAGTAAGCAAAAATAAATTAAAAAGCGAGAAAATGTTCTATATAAATGGACATTGCTCGTACTTTTAGTTTAAATAAGGTTGAAGTGAAATGTCTGGACTGCAAAAATCATTTTTCATCTACAAACAGCTATAGCTGTCGCGTGTTGCATAACCTATGGAAAATACTTCCTAATGACGCATATAAAGCCGGTATAAATCTGTGTTTTTCCAACAATAAATCAGGTAACATCCAGTGTCGCAATATTTTATCATTTCATGTGTTCTCTGTTAGCACAATAATTCACAAAATGGGCGTGGCAGTTGCTTTTTCATTCCATATACACATATATACTATTTAATTTCAATATAACATTTTAGGAATGTTTATTGTTTGCTTTGATCAATGGATAGTTTTGGAGAGATCAAAGTGATTATTTTGTTGGTATTTTAAATTATTTTCTACTAAACAGAGACCTCTACCGATCGTTATGGCAACTGCAAACAGTAGACATATTTTTTAATCAGTCAAACGTGAGTTTAATAAAAAATTCAGACGAACAAAGTCCTAACTAAATAAATGAAGATACTTATATTAGAACAACTAAAGGTTCTTGGTTGTTTTTGTTTAATTTGGCCCAATAGAGTTGTTGTTATAGGACAGAAAATCGATAAGGTCTTTTTCGATCATCAGCTTCAAGATGGCGGTTTTGTTCCGAATTCATTGGCGTATCTACGAATTTTGAATATTTAATTTGATAATCCTACAGATACTACTCATCGGGTAGTATATTTTCGTAAAAATTTAATTAAAAATCACACATTAACAGATTTTTCTACCCAAAATCAAAACTTAGACGATCGTCAAAATAACTTTTTCTTTAATAATTATTACCCTGCTCTAAAACATAATAATAATAATATTAATTCGTTCCTTATTGCGTAAATAAATGACGAGATCGTTATTCGAAGTGAAAATTCTATATCGGGACTTCCCTGTTAAAGTTGTTCTGTCACCGACGTCCAAGACGCCCGGCGACCGCGTCTTTGGGAAAACGAAAGATCTCGAGAATAATAAACAGCTCCTGTAATAATACTCTAGCAGAAATAAGACAAGCCTAAGGGTTAGAGATCGAGTGAATACGAAAGGCTTTTCGAAAATAAAGCATTTGAAGTGGAGAACTTCGTGCGAGAAAGATACGTGATCCGCAATAGGACTAAAGTCGAATTAATGGTTCCTGGTTAATGTTATTTTTAAGGATTCACTTTATACCGTAGCGTGACGATTTTTTATTTATATAATATACTATAATAATAAAAAAGTCAATGTCAAATAAGTTCCTCTATTTACAGAATCGATAGAGTTTGGCGTGAAGGTATCGATTATTGCCAAAACAGTATTCAGAATTATTAGCATCATTTATATCAGAAAGATACTTTATGATTAAACAGGAAGAAGCACACTCTAAAATTAAAGAAATTAAGGCAGGAGTACCACAAGGAAGTGCATTAGGGCCAGTCATATACCTATTATACACTAGAGATAGAGATAGAGAAAGTCTTGAACTACTAATGTCAACACACTTCCCTGACTCCAGAACCTCTAATCTGGCAATCTGGGAGGAAGAGAAGCAATAAAACCTCACAGAAGATGACTGGAGAATAGCAAACCAGATCGTCGATGAGGACAAATTAAGGTGGGCCATCTCCCCTTTTAAATCACCAGGAACTGACGGCATTTATCCAGCCCTACTTCAGTGGGGCCTGGATGCATTAATGCCGCACCTGGTAGGAATGCTCAGATCCTCCCTGGCACTGAGGTATATTCCAAAAAGCTGGAGAGAAGTCAAGGTTGTCTTTATACCAAAACCAGGAAGATTGGATTACTCCATTCCAAAAGCATATCGACCGATTAGCCTCACATCGTTTTCAATGAAAACTTTAGAGAGGCTATGTGAAAGATATATAAGAGATGTAGCGATAATACAAAACCCACTACATCCGAATCAACATGCGTACACCCCAGGAAAGTCTACTAATTCAGCCCTTCACCTTGTGGCCGGTTACATCGAAAGATCGCTGGACTCAAAATAGTCCACCTTGGATGTATTCATAGACATTGAAGGTGCGTTCGACAAAACCACTTTTCCCAAAATAGCAAATGCCTTAGCTAATAAAAATATCCCCAACACAATAAATGGATGGATATATAACATGCTCTCAAAGAGAGCAATAAAAATCAGTGTAGATGATGTTACCATAAGAGGCATGGTTGTAAAAGGTTGTCCACAGGGAGGGGTGCTCTCACCACTACTGTGGAATATGGTCCTAGACACCTTAGTCAATCGCCTCAACGATGACAGTTTCTACACCATAGCTTATGCAGACGACCTAGTGATTCTGCAAACAGGAAGATTTGAAGGAATACTCTGTGCTAGAATGCAAGAGGCCCTCAATATCATAGAACAGTGGTGCAAAGACCACTCACTGCCAATAAACCCAAAAAAGACAGAGATGGTTCTTTTCACGAATAAAAGGAAGCTTGCAAACATCGAGGTCCCAAAGCTCCTAAATACTAAATTGAACTTTTCTGCAGAGGTGAAATATTTGGGGGTCACCTTTGACAGCAAGTTAACATGGAACTCTCACCTAGAAAACAGAGTCAAAAGAGCATACATATCTTATGAACAGTGCCGTAGAACCATTGGCCGCACCTGGGGAATGTCACCCAAGGTTACGGCCTGGATCTACACTGCAATCATAAGACCTATGCTAACGTACGGTGCGATTGCGTGGGGAGTCAAAACTAGCCAGCGGACAGTCGTACGCAAATTGGATCAAATCCAAAGAATAGCATGCCTCAACATAACGGGGGGCATGAGAACCACACCAACTAGAGCAATGGAGGTGATCCTTGGTCTCACCCCCCTTGATATATTTATTAAGGAGGCTGTAGTGATGACCATGACACGGCTACGCTCTACAGGTATACAACCTGACGTAGGATCTGGTCAGTCGAGGTGTAACTTGTGGCACGAGGTCCTTGGAGAGGTCCCACTGCTACAAGCCAACACAGATTCGATTGCACCAAGATATGCCTTTTACAGACCCTACAGGGTAATAACAAAAAACGTACAAGAGGCTACATTGGCAGCAGGTGCCTTGTGCATCTACACCGACGGGTCTAAAACAAAGGAGGGGTCAGGCTGTGGAATTTATTCCAGATCCCTGAATCTCAATATAAAATGGGCAATGGGTTCTAATGCCAGTGTAGCTCAAACAGAGCTCACTGCTATCTCAATCGCCGCAAAAGAGACTACCAGTAGGAACATTACTGGTAATAATATTTACATCCTCACGGACAGCAGACAGGCACTACTAGCTCTGGATAGACCACGGATTACATCAGGTCTAGTACTAGAATGTCACCAGGCCCTGATCGAAGCTTGCAACAACAACGTGGTCACGTTAGCTTGGATCAAAGGTCATGGAAAATCAAAAGGCAACCGTGCAGCTGACTCTCTAGCTAAGAAAGCAGCCTGCCAAAAACTTTTGGGACCTGGCACTTTCATAAGCTTATCGGCATCAGCTGTGGCTGACCTACTGAAGAAACACTCCCTTGACAAGTTTAAGGGTAGATGGGACGACGAAACAGGTTGCAAGCTAGCCAAGGAACTATTACAGTATCCGAACAGCGAAACAGCCAAAAAATACATGACTATGAACAGACAGAACCTGCGCACAGCCACAGGTATCCTGACTGGCCACTGTCATCTACGAAAACACCTCTACAGGATGGGGTTCTCTGACACTCCACTGTGTAGAGGATGTGAACAGGAAGACGAGACTGTCGAACACATTCTTTGCGAATGCCCGACACTCTCACAAATGAGACATTTTCTTTTCGGCGAGCGGTGGCTAACACATGCCAACATGAGGGAGCTACCTTCAGGCGACGTCATCGCCTACTTTAAACAAGTAGGCTGGCTGACGAGCTAGAAGGAAGGCTCAACCTCAGAAGGACGCACAATGGGCCAAATGTGGCCTACGTGCTGTGGGGTGACCCACCCTTCTAGATTTACAGATACAGAGAGAGATAGTGATATTCCTGAATTATAAATACAATTGCCACCTTTGCAGATGCCACCGCTATCATGGCATTAGGGAAAACACACGAAGAGGCTGCAAGAAAACTGCAAACGTCATTAGATAGAATTAATAATTGGACCAATCTTTGGAGAATCAAATTAAATGAAAATAAATGGGTACATGTTAATTATACTAACAAAAACAAATGAGTACATACCAATCAGAATAAATAATACCCAGATCCCTGAAAAAAGCGGGGTTAGGTGGAAAAAGGTCGGAAGTGAATGAAACTTTGGGATGTTGTCCAGGGACCTCGAGGACTGCAAAATTTTTTACCTTCCTCCGGTTTTTTCGCAATAGAGCGTAGAGCTTCTTTCATACGGCAAAAACATTTCTATACTTTTTTGGAGAGCGTTCAATTTCCTACAATTTTGACTATTAAAACATGTTTGTATGTTAAATTGTTACCGAGATATGGCGCTTCGAAGAAAAGGTCATTTTTAAAATTTCGCTAAAAAATGCCAAAAAAATTCAGAATTCCAACGTATTTCTTCTGTTACACCAGAATTATGATGAAATGTTGTTGTAATTATGGTTCCTGATTAAAATCACCAATTTTAGACACCCCACTCCCGCTCCCCCCTTCCCCCGCCAAACCCAAATTCAAAAAAGCTAATTTTCTTCTATGTTGAAAGCCATCCATATTCACATCATGTTGGTATTGATATTAGTTATTTTTCGGGTCGATATCCCCTCTCCCTCCCACCACTACATAATTATTATATTTAATACATTTCTACGTCCTATTTGAACATCTCTTCCAAAAATGGAAGATGTACCTAGAGTGGTTAGTTTTAGAGAAATAACCAGACAAAGACTGGAATGTACGAACCGCGAAAATCTAAATTTACACTTTGTCTCCTTCTTGCGCCATAACCAATAGAAATATTAAAATGCGGTCTTCAATAAAATATTTCTACAACCTTTTTCAATATCTCTTCTTCCAAAAGTGAAAGACGTAGATTTGTTAGTTTTAGAGAAATAACCAGACAAAGATTGGAATGTACGGGCCGCGAAAATCTAAATTTACATTTTGTGGCCTTAAAAATGACCTTTTCTTCGAAGCGCCATATCTCGGTAACTATTTAACACACAAACATGTTTGAATAATGAAAATTGCAGGAAATTTAACGCTCTACCAAAAAGTAAAGGAATGCTTTTGCCGTATGAAAGAAGCTCTACGCTCTATTGCGAAAAAACCGGAGGAAGGTCAAAAATTTTGCAGTTTACTACCCCCCCCCCTGCATTTTTAGCACAGGGTCCTCGAGGTCAAAAACTTGAGAAAATGTTAATTAACCATCCCTGAACAACATCCCAAAGTTTCAATAACTTCCGACCTTTTTCTATCTGTAACTACCTGTCGACTGGACTATTATGCTAATTCAGCAAAGTATCTAGGTATTACTTTAGATGCGAGACTACGCTGGAAGGTCCATGTCAAAAAAAAACGTCAAGAACTAACATAAAATTCAGAAAAACGTATTGGCTGCTTGGAAGAAATTCTACCCTGTCATTGTATAACAAAATATTGGTATACAAACAAATTCTGAAACCAGTATGGACATATGGTATCCAGCTTTGGGGCTGTGCATAATACAGAGATTCCAGAACAAAGCATTAAGAAGCATAGTCAACGCCCCCTGGTAGATACTGCAGAAATAGTGACTTCCACCGGGACTTGGAGATGGACACTGTTAACCAGACAATTAAATCGTTATGTGATCAGATTGTAATATTAACAAATATTTTTTATATTTTAATATAAAAAAAAATTACAGAATCAAAAAATGTGTACGTTAAGAGGTTAAAATTTAAGTTTTAGATGAATCAAGGGAGCATACGAGCCCTGTTGGCATCAAAATAAAAAAAGTTCTTAACACGGAGTACAAAACACCCTTTGATAAACCATACACTACACGGGATAGCGTTTCTCTTTTAAAATCCAACCAAAAACTGCGTACATTAAATTCCCGAATTGATCTACTTCAAGCTCAGAGGCGTATCAAAAAAAATCATGTAAATATAAAGGATTTTTTAGAAATTATCTTTATTGAGAAATATGTTTATAAATTAAGTAATTATTGAAGAAGAAAATATGAGCCATTTAATTATCTATACAAAAATAAATTTACTACCCTTGTATCTTATTTTTTAGAGAACACCACATCCGTTTCCCTGATGATGTCTACAAAGTAGATACAACTTTGGCATCTAGAATTTAAATGTTTTAATACGTTTTTTATACTCAAAATCTGCAATTTGAACGTTAAAACAAGTTTGAAGATTATCCATTTGTTTTAGTAGAACTGTATTTTTGCATCATCTTGTCTATATTAAATATGCACGTCACATCAATATTAACTCACTTTTCATTTTAATAAGGACCTATCCTACTTTTGAATTAAATCAGATATATCCATCCGCAAATGTGCTGCCATCTGTCAGCAAAACTGATAAATGACTTGCAAAAAAATGGCAGCCTGAAAAGAATTAAAATTTTAAACATTTTTAGTACTTTTAAAATTTTCAATTTAAAGCATATGCCTTTGTTACGCCTCTGGCTAAAGTTCAGCTACTTCCGAGCTTTTAAACTCTTTCGAAATATGCTTTGAGAGGCTCTTCGCTACTAAGCAGTTTCAAGGACCTCCTTAAAAAAATGGATGCTTAACCGAATGTACTCTGTACTTTAATGCACTTTCTAGAGAGAATATACGGATAGATTTTCACAGACTGAGGGTCATATTTCAATAGATCCTTTTATAAAAGGGCGTAGGTGGAGGGCGAGAACTCTAATTTAGGATTTTTAATTGGTCATTAGAAATCCATGAATAATAAGTCATAATTTTGTAGCTACTTGAGGATGAAATTGTCGCTACATAAAAGAGAATTCTTATATCCAGTGTTCATTATTTTTTTATACATCACGTACAGTTTTTTATAAAATGAAAGCGTTGCATGAAATCGCACATTTTTCCCTTGGAAACCTTAATAACTTATTTAAAATGTAGTAGGTAAGTAAAAAACCAGTCCCTTTACTTTCATCATCATCATTAAGCGAGTAATGGGCATAGGCTAGAGCATAGTGTATTTTATTTAATTTATTTAGTTTCATTTAGTCTGGTTTTAGTTCTCTTATATTACTAAGATAATCAAAGACAACCTCAAGGTCAAAAGATGTTATATGTTTATCGTGTAATACAATCAAAGACAAGCTCAAGGTCAGTTTGACTATTTAGTCTTCTCATCTAGTGCACTGTTTCAACAAACAGCACCAATACTGTATCCTTTATTTTCATTCGCACCATACCAATTTATTTCTGGCACATCTAAAAACCTCCGGAAGAACATTTAAAATGGAATAATTCAGAAAAGAATTTTAATTAATGACGAGCGTTTTAAAGAGAAACGTAAGAAAATCCTTAAATTCCTGGGAATCATCCAAGCTCTCGCACCGACATAAACGACTGAGAACTTCATTCCCAGGAATATAGTTTTTAATGTTGGCAAAGAATGTTGATGTAGGCCCCATTAAAACAAATTAAACAACATTAGCAGGAATCTGGGGTACATACATGAACAAGAAACAGCCAACCAGGATGTGAACGTATATTTGAGAAGGAAATGTGTGAGTGAAAAATGTTTCAAATTAATTATCTTTGTACTGCCCGTATTTAATCACAAAATCACTTCTCTACCATTTGTTTCGATGGAACAAAGTCCAAATAACACTTGTGTCAAGCTATTGCTTGGCTTAAATGGTATTTTTTCCATTAAAAAATAATGCTTTATCAACACACAAAATTCAGATGTTTCCATTGTTTTGAAAATTATAAAAGTAGCGTCACTCAAAGCACCGTATCTTGTGAACTATTTTCATAAATTTTGAAACGTATCATGCGAAGGTTAGTGCTTTCTAAAAATCGTAAAATGCCAATAATGGCACCGCTTCTAAGTCAACTTATTAAGTGACCAGGTACGTGTATTATAGTATTGCTTTTTTTTATTTTAGAAACAGTCAAAACATCATTTATTGCAGCATTTGACTTTAATACCCAAATTCTAAATAATCAGCGTATCAAATAATTTTAGAATAATATTCAAATATTTCAAACAAAGTGTTTAGAGCAGACGTATATAGAATAGAATAGAATAGAATAGAAATTTATTTCAGGTCTACAATGAACATATGCTGACAGTCGTCAAAGTACAAATCACATTTCATGTGCAAGAGAAAATAAATAAAATAAGATATATCAAATATAGCTACAAACATAAAAAACAAATACAAAAAAAAAATTTTTATAAATTACTAAACCGAAAAGCCTTTACGAACGTACAATCTCGGTTTATTTGTTTGTATTCTACATGTTCTATATAAGCCTAAGGAACATCAAAACCAAATTACTTGGACTTACCGTTTATGTTAGTGGTCAAAATTCTACTAACTCTAAAGCCGAAACAGAGAACAGAATTTCGCGCTGGATTTCTTAAAAAGGGATGGATATTTAAACTGAATTAACTTGTTATACCTATACAGGGCGTCTGTGAATCTTTATAACGAAGATGCCGGGTATTTTTTTTATTTTACGCACTGAATATTATATAAATATATCTTTAGTTGTCCAGTTCTGTATTAGTTGAACCTCCGTCTGTTTATCAGATTTTGAAATTGTTAAATTGTGCTCATTTAAAGTATCAATCTAACACTTTTAACTTTACTTCAATTTGAAAGACAGAAAACTCGGTAATCTATTAACTATTTATTCTTAGGCAATTGGTGTACAAGAGAGGGAATATATTGTACTGTATTGAAATGTAATTTGAGGTTGTTTAATTGTAGATGTATAGCAATTTAGTTTATAATAGTGTAGTAAAATGATCCTATTTTAATAATAAAACAAAATTAAATTATAGTTAGGTTAGACAGTTAAAGATAAGGGAAAAGAATCAGATTGTAACCAAAAAAATTAGAAAAGTCAATTTTGAAAGATCATTTTACATTTTGGTATAAACAGCTAATAAATCAACAGCCTCGTCATTAGTAAAAGGCATTTTGAATTGAATTAAATGACAACCAAAATGTAAAATGATCGTTTTGACGTTTAAACCCAATGTTTGCTTACCAACAAGTTTTTGTTTCCAAAGCCTACTAACAATGTAGTAAAATGATTTTATTTCTTAACAACATCTCCGTCAAAAATATCAAATTATTAAATATAAAATATTAAATCCCCCTGGCGGACATTTTACAAACTTAAAAATAATAAAAACTGACTATTTTTAATACGTTCATGATCCATTTGATTATGATTACTCGTTTATGGGACGAACAATGCGCCTGAGGAAGCGCTTCCGGTGTCTTAAGAAAATTTGAAACATTTTTGTTAATAACTTCGTTATAAATAGAGATATCGTTTTGCGGTTTTCACTATTTTTTTTAGTTTTTAATGCTCTACTTATTTTCGTAAGAAAAAATATATGATTTCATTTAACTTTTTAGAGATATTTAAAGAAATATGGTAAGTTATAAATCAACGCCCTCTCGCAGAACAATGGAAAAATAAATTGTTGTTTCATTTTTATAGAAAAATACTTCCAAAAATGCTCTTTTAATCAAAATTTTTTTCAGTAATATCGGCCAAGCCAAACTGACACTACAAGCATTTTTCTTTTTCATGGTAAAACCTTCCCCCACCACTTTATTCAACAGCTGTCAAAAAAATTGATGCAAGGTTTTTTATTCAACAATGATCGTAATAAAAAAAATTCCATTGCTGTCAGATGAGCAGGTCCTGAGATACTGCCGCTTACCTCGCTTATTTGGCCACCCGGTACAGTATATAACAGAAATGTAAAAAAGTATACAGGGTGTCCCACGACGTACTGTACACAGTCCAACCATAAGTACTATGAACCGAGGCCATTTCATATCTGGTATTACAAAATGGCTTGTTGCGATTTTGACGGATATACAGGGTGATATTTGAAAATATGTGAATTAATCTACGTTAAGTATATCTAAAAGTAAAAATCTCAGACCAATCAAATTTGGCAAACTGAGTGTGCTCCCTGAGCTTAATAAAATAGATTTTAAAAAAATTTGAATTTCAGGTCCGGACTTAGTTTTTTTTAGATTTTTATTGGTTTTTTGAAAACAACACCCTGTAAGCCAGATCAGACAATTTTTATTTTTCTCACTTTAAAGCTTAAGGATGATACTAAGCAACAGGTAAAAAATTGAACGCGCAACTTTTTGTTTTCTGCAGAAAAAAATAGAACTTTGAAAAATAGTATAATTTTAATTGATTCACATTCTTCTAATGACTGATGCGGCACTACATTGATAGCACATCATCATTTTTTAACAAAAATCATAAGGACAGTTCATTTTACTCGATATAAAGTATTATTCAATCAACCGTTGAAATTCCAGGGCCGTATTTATTTTTGCAGTCTCTGTACCAGTTGGGGGTGATATGGATGGAGGAGACCTTTCTTTAACGTCCTGAAAACTGTGGACTTAGAAATATTCAAAATACTGGATATTCGCCGGGTACTTAGCTTCTCATTTTTGATTTACCACTTCCAAAATACCCTCTTTCTGGTCTTCTGTCAGTCGCTCACCACGTTCTTTCACAAACTGTCAAAATGGACGTCAAAGCGAATTCAAAGCCTACTTGCATTTGCAAAATAATCAAAAGTAATCGTTTTTTCTTTGACGTTACAGAAAGAAAATTTGTAAAACTCGTTTTACAGGGTGTTGTTTTTACAGGATCAATAAAAACTTTAAAAAAATTAATACGGCCCTGGAATTTCAACGGTTGATTGAATAATACTTTATATCGAGTAAAATGAACTGCATTTATGATTTTTGTTGAAAAATGATGATGTGCTATCAATGTAGCGCCGCATCAGTCATAAGAAGAATGTGAATCCATTAAAATTATACTATTTTTCAAAGTTTTATTTTTTTCTGCAGAAAACAAAAAGTTGCGCATTCAATTTTTTTTAACTGTTGCTTAGTATCATCCTTAAGCTTTAAAGTGAGAAAAATAAAAATTGTCTGATCTGGCTTACAGGGTGTTGTTTTCAAAAAACCAATAAAAATCTAAAAAAACTAAGTCTGGACCTGAAATTAAAATTTTTTTAAAATCTATTTTATTGAGCTCAGGGAGCACACTCAGTGTGCCAAATTTGATTGGTCTGAGATTTTTACTTTCAGATATACTTAACGTAGAATAATTCACATATTTTCAAATATCACCCTGTATATCCGTTAAAAACGCAACAAGGCATTTTTTAATACCAGATATGAAATGGCCTCGGTCCATAGTACTTATGGTTGGACTGTGTACAGTACGTCGTGGGACACCCTGTATTGGAAAAATGGCAGAAAAATTAGGTTACAATACAAATTTAAAAAAATTTCGAGGTAAATCTAAATATTTTAACAGTTTTAGGTCATAAAGTAACAAAACAATACATTTTTGTTGTCAGTTTGAGTAATAGTTGAAAGTTAATCATCTATCTTAACCTCAATGTAATTTTCCAATGAAACACCCCGTATAATTCAAAAAGTTTTATATCTAATCCACAACAAAAATACCAAGAATTTATAAAGCAAATAATCAACATGTTCTAAATATTTATGTATTTTTTTTGCGCTTAAACTTTATTTTTAAGTAAAACAATTTTCCATAAATATTTAATAGTCGGTTTCCTGATCCTGTTTTATATTCCAAACTTGACTTATTAGACTTGGAAAATTTATACGGCAACTACTTTTGCGAACTTTTCAATTTTTCCGGTCACCATTTCGGCGAACCAACAAGTTCCTTGCCGCAAACAGAATTGGGAGAGTATTGAACACGGGCTGACAACTTTTTCAAAAGGCCCAGTTAGCGAAGTTATGAAAGCAAATTAGGTCGAAACTCCTAGCAAACCGAGTTACAAGTTACAGTTACATTTGTAAACTTCCCGGAACAGCACATATGATCTAACGAAAAGTAAATCGTATGTACAAAGGGTCACGTCCATTGACGTGCGAAAAATCTTGATGTTGTCTGGCAAGATTATTTCTCAATAAATTACAATATGTTTAAAGTTATTGGGGAATGCTTATTTAATGCTTCAAAGTAGCGAAAACCATCCCGTTTAATCACCAATTTTTTGTAAATACACTTTACACAAACAAAGTTGTTCAATAACCAATTTGCCAAATATTGAATTATTTGTAAAATTATACATACATAAGCGATGCTTTCCTAATGAGTTTTTAAGAAATAAAAAGGGTCTGGAGCGCAAATTTCATCTAGGATTTTTGGTCAGCATTTAGGACCTGCCGAGCGAGACCACCATTCATTTTACCACACTTTACGTCCCCAATATCGGATTCTAAAATAAAAACCTCCAGTAGAAGTAGAAAATCAACAACTTCAACTGTAATCGTATCGTGGCATTATAAGGAACGTTATGAAGAAACCTGAAGGTCCAAATCTAGACGATGATGATGCAGACGTATAACTTTTGTGGTGAATGTTTTTCCGGTTGTAGAAAAGTGTCAAAGCTCTTTTGTATATTTCTCTCTCTTTCCACTGGATTAAAACCACTTAGTTGTTAAAAAAGTTTTTTTATTGACGTTTCGGCTTTCCAGATCGAAAGCCGTTATCAAAATGACATAAAATAAATAAATTTACTAGAAACAGAACACTTGATAATCTTGCAAAAATATGACATCAACATAGTATACATAGAATAAGATTTTGAGATTGAAGATGTCAAAATCTGTTTCAATCATATTTTTGTGACGTTTCTGGGAACGAATTTTTGAAAGGATAGCGCATTTGCATATTATAAGAGAATTTATACTTCGTCATAAATGAAGTTTTCTTATTAATATTATCATAAGAAAAAACCAGATAAAAACTTATGATACTATCCCGATATAGAGGGTATCCTTTTTGCAATTAACTCTTTTTGTAAAATAGGTATCCAAATTTTTGAAATATCAACCGAACAATTAGAAACCCATTCGTTATTATTTAAGCATATCAATGCTGCTTCTTTAACTTTGCGGTTATAATTATTCGGTTCTTTTAATAATCTAGTTGAAAAATTCCATTGTATTTTATGACCAGAATCCCATGCGTGTTCACATATTTTGGATTTTTCGAATTGTTTATTTTTAATGTACGATTGGTGTTCATTAAGTCTAATATGAAAAGGTCTAGATGTTTCTCCTATATATTTTGTAAATTTTGTAAATACAATTTTTTGTGTTTTGAATTTCATTAAAAGGTTTTGTATTTACTATTAAAGATTTTAATGTATTATTAGTTTGAAAAACTGTTTTCAAATTAAATTTATTGCCAATCCTTCTAATTTTTTCGGATAATTTTGGAATATAAGGGATTTTTACTATATTTGAAAGAATTATTGGGGGGTTTAAATTTTGATCTTTAGTTTTGATGTCTCGGTAAAGTTCACGATTTATAAATTTACTTGGGTAGTTGTTCTTAATCAAGACAGATTTAACAAGTGATAATTCATTATTTAAGATATTGTCATTTGAATAAATTGTTTTTGCTCTATCGGAAAGAGATTTGACAATACCTCGTTTAACACAAATTGAGTGGTTTGAATTAAAATTTAGATATCTATTTGTATGTGTTTCTTTTCTAAAAACTGATGTATCAAAACAATTGTTGTTATTGTGTATTAGTACATCAAGAAACGGTAATTTTTTATTATTTTCAATTTCAATTGTAAATTTAATAGTAGGTTCCGAATTATTAATAGTATATAAAAATGTATCAATATTTTCCCTATCGTGTTGCCAAATTGCAAAGATATCATCTACATATCTAAACCAGACAGAAGGTCTTAAATTTTGTTTGTTTACAATTTCCATTTCAAAATTCTCCATGAAAATATCACACAATTTTGGTGATAAAGGAGAACCCATTGCCATGCCAAAATTTTGCTGATAAAAATCACTATTTAATTGAAAATATGTAGTTTTAATACATAGTTCCAATAATTCTAGAATTGCTGAGATGCTTAATTTAGTTCTATTTATTAATGTATTATCACTTGTCAACTTTTTTCTCACAAGATTAAGAGTTTTATCGACAGGAACATTTGGAAATAAACTGACTACATCAAAACTAACCATTATATCTGAATTTGTAATTTTGATTTTTGATAATTTTTCTAAAAAATGTTTTGAATTTTTGATAAAAGAATTAGTATTTCCTGATAACGGATCTATTATTTTAAGTAGAAATCTTGCTAAATTTTGACAAGGTGAATTTATAGAACTTATTATTGGTCTTAATGGTATTTGTTGTTTATGAATTTTGGGTAAACCATAAAAATGTGGAGGTTTACTATAATGAGAAGTAAGAGATCTTCGTTCTTTATCACTTAGGAATTTTTTATTTTTATATAAAGTTTTGTAAATTTTGTTTTCTATACTAGTAGTTGGATCTTTATTTAATTTTGAATAGCTACCGTTTTCAATAATTTCGTTAATTTTGTTATCATAATCTGTTTTGTTCATGACAACCGTCGCGTTACCTTTATCTGCCGGTAAAATCTTAATTGTATTGTCATTTTTTAAATTTTTAATTGATTTAAATTCTACGGAGGTTAAATTTTGATTAATTTTGTAAGATTTTTCTAATTCAATTTTGCAATGTACCTTGTATTCGTTGCTTAAGTCAGTTGGTAAATTTTGAGAAGCGTTTTCTATAGAACTAATAATATCAAATTTTGGTACATATTTTGGAGTTACCGTATAATTTAAACCTTTGGCCAATAATAAATTTTCTGTGTGATTAAGATCTCTACTTGAAATATTTATTACCGTATTTAAATTTTGTTCTGAATTTCTAAGGTTGTAAAAACTTTTTTCTTCAATTAGATTATTAAATTTTCTTAATTGTCTATTTTTGGTACAATTGAATTCTTTCTCATAACTATTTAAAACACAATGGATTATTTTATGGAAATCAAATCTGGATACCTGATTATACAAATATGATTTAATATCCTCGATATCTTTTTCTAAATTAAATTTATTAAACCTATGGAACTGAATCCTCTCTCTTACTATGGCGTGCTCTGCTCTATTTAAAATTCTCCATATCTTGTTGTTCTTTATTGGAGTTTTAAGTCTTAGGCCTTTTGGAATGATCTTGTTTTCTCGGCATTTCATCATGAAACATAAAGAATTTTTACATTTAGCAAATTTTTTATATACATTTTCTAAAATTCTAAAAAATTTACATATTTCCGGTCCATACCGTATTTGTATATACAGAAAGAATGTGCCGGAGTTAAAAATACGATGTATATTGTAATGGTATTGAATATAAAGCCGTTTTTTAAACGTATAACTAATAACTTAGACAGGAAGAAAATATTACTTATAAAAGTTAATATTGTAATCACAAAAGAAATTTAGATTAACAGATTTAAAGTATTTACTGTCATTTTAACGTAGAACTGAATAGAAAAATCCATAATAGAATGATCACATATAAATCTGCTGATATAATAACACTAAGAACGTTATTATATCAAATCCTAGCAGAGAAAGAAAATCAAAAGTTAACCTTAAAATTCAATCTAATAATAATTCAACATAATTAGTTTAAGTTAAACGAAACGATGGTAAATTAAATGAAAAAGAGTTTAGGATTTCTAAAATTAAAGAAATATAGTAAAAAAGTACAATAATAATAAAGTTTAATGATATTTAGAAAATCAATGATGACGAACAAAAAGTGTCTTTGTACAAAGTTAATATAATTCGAAATTATATAAAAAGTATATCAAAAATTTTCTTTTAATCTCTAGAATAAGATGTTATTAGTCAAAATTTGCAATAAAATCAATAATTTTTTTAATTTTGTAAAAATTTAGGTTAAGAAATGTCAAATTTTCATCTAGCAAGCTATGACTTTGTACTTTATAAAAACCATTTCGCGTGTCAAAGCGAGGCTTTTTACCAAAATTTTTTGAAGAGTTCACGCCACTCCGTATCATAAAAACAAGAGAAAAACTCAAAGCAACGCGATTTAAAAGAATAAATTGTTACCTGTCAGAAAAAGTGAGGTGAATGAAAAATAAAAATAAATCAAGAAAAACAACAATCTTAAAAGGTGGCTTTTTCCAAAATTATCCGTCCTATCCTGTGTTCCTGTTTGGACATCTCCAGTCCCAGCTGTATTTCTGTGTAAAAATATCCAGATCCAACTATATTCGGCGTGAAAATATCCATCCTGTTTCCTGATTTTGGTGTTATATGGAAAAACGATTTTATAGAATCCCATTTATTTGAACAACTAAAATGAGAACGAAAAGCTTAAATTGAATAAAAGGTACCATTTTAATTACTAAATATCGATATTTAAAAATTTTAAACTATAAAAGGCCACAATAATAAAGTTAGATTGAAAACAATCTAACCTTATAAAAGTTTAATTATGTTAGGTTAGAAAGTGAATAAGGTAAGAAGTTTAAGAAAATTTCGTATCACACTTGCAAATATTATTTTAATAAAAACTACACTTACCGTATTCCACCAAACAATTGTTCCTGTATAGATAAAGTATATCGTTAATTTTTCTTTAATAAATGTTTATAATTTTTCACTGCGTTCGTTGTCATTGACTTTTATAAAAATCTAACCTCTTAGAGAACCATACTACCTGAGATTGAGATTGTCTATACTTTCCTACGTAATAAAGACAGATGGCGCCCAACAACAACAACAATATTTATAAAACACATTCTGTCTAAATTTACGAAAGAAGGTAAAATAAAAATTAATAATAAATAAAAAGAAAAATCACATACCACTATAATATATACGATATGTATACGTCAATAATATTTATTGCTATATTACTTCGGTCCAAAGGGGAGATGAAGTCTTGAAATCCTGGGAAGACAAAATAAAAATTAAAGTTGCTTAAAATGACTTTTCTCCGCGTTTTCAATGTCCTAGAGTACATCCGAGACAAAAAATTGTGTCTGTATGTCCGGATCTCTGTAGATCTGTAGGTCTGGATGTTAGTGAGCACGATAAGTCGAGAAAATTACGTCCGATTTAAGAAATTCTTTCGCCAGTCGGTAGCTATAGCGCATGGGAAGAACTGATTAGATATGGGGTTCTGTAAGGCTGTCCGTTCTAGAAAACTCTTACATGTTTCTTGTAGTTTAAGTCTAAGTCTAAAACCAGTAAAATATCTATGACTAAGTTAAGAAAATGAACATTTGTGCCGAAGTTTGACAAACCCTTGGGTTTTCCCCATAAGCCTGTTTTTAAGGATAATTTAAAGCCTGAAGTACTGCCTAGACACCTGTTTCGGTAAAAAAAAATATATAAATATTAGAATTTACAACTGCATAAAATTTAATGTTTAGAAAAAAAAGAAGAGGGAAAAGAAAATAAGAAAAAAAGAGAGAAGAAGAAAACGACGTTATACTAGATTTATATATCAATTTTTTTATAAGTATTCAGTTTTCAAAATGGATTTAGTTTTCAAAGTGATTAACAATAGACCTATTAGTGCTGTAAATCAATTGTTTTAACTGTCTTTTGAAGCCACAAATACTGGTAATAGTTTTAATAGTTTCTGGTATAGTGTTGTATAATTTTGGAGCTATATACTGATAAGAAGGCTGTGCACAAGATTTTTTCATAAATGGCGGAGGAACGTGATGTTTCTGACGAGTATTATACTAATGAGATTGAAGTGGAGCTTGTTGTTTATGAAGGTGAAATCTAACACAAGAACACAAGTAGTAAAGTTGTCTATTTTTATTTCAGCATATACAGTATTGCCCGAAATAAACAAGTTAACTAGTGTAGACCTGTCAAGTAAACCTTAAACAATTAATTAGTAGGACCTAATTGTTAAAAATGTTAAGTACAGAGGAGAAAGTGTTTCTGGTAGAGCTTTATTTCTGCTCATATGGAATCGGACGACATAGTAGTGCAAGTCTGCGATACGTGTGTGGTCAATTCACACAACGGTTTAATAAACGTTCTCCAAGTGATGCTGTAATTTTAAAGGTTACTGAAAAGTTCAAAAATACGGGTTATATATTGTGCCAATGAAAAGGAAAGTTGGACAGTTAACAATAACAATAACCATGAACGTGTTTTTGAGCAGATCTTAGAAAATCCAAAAGTCAGCCAGACAAGGACAGCGTTGCAACTTGGTTTAAAAAGAACTTCCTTGCAAAGAATTCTGAAGGACCTGGGTGCATTTTCGTATGTGATTCACGTACATCAACAAATACATCCTCGGGATTATCACACTAGAGTGGAATATTGCTCCAGAATTCTCGCGTTACAGTGTGAAAATCCTGTATTTTTGAAAAATGTATGGTTTTCAGTCGAAGCACATTTTTATTTATCGGGCCATGTGAATCGTCCTACAAATCAATTTCTGGGCTTTGCCTGACCCGATATGGTTCAGGAAGATCCTTTACATAGTGGAAAAGTGAGTGTCTGGTGTGCAGTTTCGGGACACGGAATCATTGGTCCATTCCTCATCGAAGAGAATGGTGGGCAAGTCACACTAAATCAACAGAGGTACAAACAACAAGTTTTAATACGCTTTATCTCTGATCTACGTCAATTCTCTCGTGCACGTAATTTAGCATTTCGAGATTTTTTCAGCAGGACGGGGCAACTTGCCATACTGCTGGCGTAGTTCGTCAATTTCTTCAGGGATATTTTCCAAGCAGATTCATTTCACGATTTACTGACTTCCCTTATCCTTCACATTCTCCAGACGCATAGATTTCAAAAGGACACTCCAAACCATCGATGAATTAAAGGATGCCGTTAGAGACCTGAGACAACCCTTATTATATAACATGACGAGAAACTTAGAACTTAGAACTCGTTATGAAGTCTGTCTTGAACGAGGACGTGCACATTTAGAACATGTAATAAAGTGTCAATAATATGTATTTCTTAAATAAATAAAACAATTACAAGCTCAGTACTGTTTATTTTAGGCAATGCTGTAATTCATCTGACGGATACCTCGAGTTTTTAGATAAAATTAATTTTAATATGTGTAATATTGTTCTTTCCATTTTGTAGACGTTATGAAATATACGTATTTATTTTTTCTATGACCTGTTATTTCTCAATTTCAACTAATCATGCATAAAATTTAAAGTAATCCTCCTCCAATTTTAATAGTTTTCTACCGATTGGAATTTAGAAGGTTCGACGACACGCTCCTGCTCGATATGTCAATAGTTTCGAATGCAAATTCGAAATTCGGGAATTTCCTTTGAAGAGCCCGGTACGGCATAAATTTGGGAATGTCGGAATAGCGAAAAGGAACAGGGAACAGACTAGGAAGTAGTAGTCAATTTCCGATCGGAATCGCGTAGATAGTATGTTGTCTATCTTTGTCTGCAAATGTGTACACTGAATTTTGCACAGTTAGCCATAATTGCTTGCCATTAATCGGTGCTTTTAAGCGTTAATACGTAGGTACTCCAAAAACATTTATACACTGAAAATAATAATGATCCTAATATGAATCACTAGCTGTGATTGACCAGCGAAGATCGATTTTAATCACAAATGTAATATATTTAATTAAACTGACCATTATAAGAATTATTTTTATAGAATTGATGTAATTATTATTATGATTGATATTAATCAAATGAGTTTAATGATTTTAATCTTTGAAGAAATCAATGTACTGTTTTTTTGATTATTTTAATTATTTTAGTAATTGTAACAACCTCTTTAATAATTATTCTTAAAAGAATACGTTAATTACACCTAAAGATTGTCATAATGTTTCATTGAATCAAACAAAGGGCTTACTTTATTTAATGTCTTAGTGATTGAACTAATTACTAAATGATTGACTTGAATTTAGGTAAGTTTTTAAAAATTATTTATGTAAAACCTCAAACTACATTCAAATATTGTGTCTTGTTTCCAGATAAAGGTATTACAATGTCCTTGGCAACTAGTTTCAAGCTAAAACGTCAGATTATAGAACAGTTTCCAACAGAAAGGCTAGTAAGTTAGTTGCATATTTTAATACTATATTTCTTCGTGCTTCTGTTTTTTTCTTTAGGTTTCTTTTTCTAGTATTATTACAGAACAAGCAAACATGGCGTAATTTAAATGCACATTTAATATCCACAATTGATAAAGTACACCCAAAGGTTACAAGACAAAAGATCGGTGCAATCGTTATCAGAAAAATCTTGGTATAATATTAATTAATAAGTCACAATTTTTTATTTTTTTTATTAACCATTTTTTAGTACCGGAAGGATGCTCTGCCTTGCTTTGATACTTTAAAATATAGTCATTTATCTTCAGAAGAATTTGACAATGTCTGGAAAGCTTGTAGCAATTTAAGGTTACACCAAATTAAAATTTTTGATTCAACATGATGCATGGCCTTTTTACAAACAGCCCTCTGGATTTCGTTTGGTAAAAATTAAGAATTATTGTTTAATCTATTATTGTATATTGCAGGTTGAAATGGATTTTGAAACTGCGTTCAAAACTAAGGGAAATCTACTTGCAGATTGGAAATCAGAATTTTTTCCTTAGGAGTGACAATCACGTCAAAGAGAAAAATGTTAAATCGATGTTAGACAAACTAATAAATAAAAGTTATAGTGAAAGTAAGTATAAATTTACTAATTTATTTGATCAAAATTTAAGTTTTTTTATTATTTTAGATTCTTCTGATGCCATTTTGTTGTGGGGTCTGCACGGTTATCTTGTACCCACCCACAAAGTAGTTAACAAAGATGTAACAGGAAAAAATACTACAACAAAATTCACCATTAGAGAGAGAGAGAATCAATTATGCCATAGAAAACCATTTTTTAGATTTCAAAACTAAACATAAATATAGTTTATGTGATTACCTCAAAGAAATGAAAAATAAAGAGAATTGAGCTAATATTTGTTGTATTATTTTAAAGTATGAAAGAATTTTGTTAACAATTGTAATCACAATAATCACTAAAATTAATTTTTACTGACCCATTAATACAATCATTAGGGGGCAATTCAGTTATATTACCAATTAATGTATCCAGGCGTTTTTGTTAACATTAATTGGCAATAAAATTAAATTGCTCCCTAATAATGATTATTTATTAAATCTGTAAATATTAATTTTAATGCAATATTGTGATTAAAACAATTAACCAAAAGTCTTGAAATTCATTTCCAAAAGTAATAATTGAATGGTTAATAGGGATCAATTTTATCACACAAGTAATTATATTAATTACGAATTTATTTATATTAATCACTGATAATGATTACTTATTGGACTATAAACATTAATACTGATACCTTAGTGTATTGTCTTAATCTTTAAGGAGATTGAATTTGGTAGTTCTTGTGCTTAAATCAATTCTTCAATTGTATTTAAATAATTAGAGTAAATAATTGAATTAGGAGATGCAAATGCAAAGATTGGAAGAGAAGAGATATATAGAGAAACTGTTGGAAATTACAGTAAGCATGCCGAAACATCAGAAAATGGGGTATTTCTGATAGATTTTGCGAAAGGACATAACCTAATTGTGAAAAGTACATGTTTTGAGAGAAAAGATATTTATATATACCACGTTTTAATAGAGAAAGATGAAGAGAAAAGTATAAAGAATGTTAGAACATATAGAGGTCCTGACGGAGATTCGGATCATTTCATGGTGGGAATTAAGTTTAACCCGATAATACCAGCAACAAAAAACGAAAAGAAGAGGAGCAAAAAACTAAAAAGGTTTGAAAATGAAGAAGAAAAAATTAGCTATAGAGAGGAACTAAATAATAGAATTAGCGAATATAAGAGAAACGTTCAAGTCGCAAATGGAGATGTCGAACAGATATGGAATATGCTGAAAGACCAAATTCAGGAAAGTGTTAGAAAAAGTACAAGGGAGCAAAAAAATACAGGTAAAAAATGGTTTGATGAGGAATGTGAAAATGAGCTGAACAAGAGGAATATAGCGAGAATGAATATGGTGACGCAAAAAACAGAACAAGCAAAAAAACGCTATGAAGACTGCAGAAGAAAATGCAAAAAGATACTTAAGGAAAAAAAGAAGAGATATAAGGAAAGGCAACTTGAAGAGATAGAAGATTATTGTAAAAGTAACGAGATCAGAAACCTGTATCAAGGAGTTAAGAGAGAAAAACAAAAACAAAAAGCAAGCATAATATGTGTTAAGGACAAGGAAGGGCAATCCTTAATGGAAGAAGAATCTGTCTTAAAAAAATGGCAAGAGTATTTCTACGAATTGCTAAATGAAGAGGAGGTAGTAGAGGAGGAGGACGATGAACAAGAAGAGGTTACTCAACATTATGAAGAGGAAGAAGTGACGGAAGCGCCGAATATAGGAGATATAAAGAAGATACTAGCTAGCTCGAAGGCAAATAAAAGTCCAGGTATAGACGAAATCACGATAGAAATGCTGAAACATGGAGGGGATCAACTAGAAGAGGAGATATGTAGCTTAATAAGAAAAATCTGGTGCGAAGAAAAAATGCCAGATAGTTGGCACGAAGCACTCATCAGCCCGCTATATAAAAAAGGTGGAAAGTACGAATGTGCCAATTATAGAGGAATCGCCTTGCTGAGTGTTGTGTATAAGATATTAGCAAAGTGTATAAAAAATAAATTAAGCAAAGTCGTAAATAACGTTGTTGGAGAATATCAAAGTGGATTTAGGGGTGGAAGAGGAACGGTTGACCAATTATATACACTAAGAGAAATAAAAGCTGAGAGTTACCAACACCAGAAAGATACGTACGTAGTTTTTATAGATTTTAAAAAAGCGTATGACACCGTCAGTAGGAAGGCCCTGTATAAGGCAATGAAAGAATTGAATATAAATCAAAAACTGATAAATCTAGTGAAATTGACACTAGAAGGTACAACGGGCAGAGTCAAAGTAAATGGGGACATATCGGAAAAGTTTCATGTTAAGACAGGTCTGAGGCAGGGTGATCCGCTATCGTCGCTACTCTTCAACATAGTCTTAGAAAAGATAATAAGAGACGCAAGAATTAACCGAACTGGACTCCTCTATTTCAAGAAACACCAATTTGTAGGATACGCAGATGACATAGCAATTATGACACGGAGTAGCGCGGAGTTGAAAAGGCACTGAAGGAAAAGGCAAGAGCATACGGTCTAGAAATAAACTGCGGAAAAACTAAATACATGAAATGGACCGACGCAATCTTTAAGAAGGGAAGTATGCTGAACGAGACAAGAGTTCGAAGAAGTAGAGAGATTTACCTATTTAGGAACCGAGTTCAAAAGAAAACCTAATTTAAATAAGGAAATTAAGTCGCGATTAATAAAAGGGACCAAGTGTATACATAGCTTAAATAGCTTCCTAAAAAGTAAGCTGATATCCAGAAAGTTAAAAGTGCATATATATAAAACAGTAATACGCCCTATTGTGTTGTACGGTTGTGAAGTATGGTCACTTGGAAAGGCAGAAATAAATATGATAGAGGTTTGGGAAAGGAAAATCTTAAGAAAAATTTTTGGGGGAAAGAAAGTAGACGGAATATGGGAGCGGAGAACTAACCAGTACTTAAAGAATCTATATAATGAACCGATAATAACAGCGATTGTAAGAACACAAAGGATTAGATGGCTCGGTCATGTATATAGAATGAGTGAGGAAAGGGTGCCGAAAATGTTGTTACAAAAGAAAATTGGCGGAAAGAAACGGAAGGGAAGACCAAAAGACAGATGGAGCAGCCAAGTTGAACGAGATCTGCAAAGTATGGGAATAAACAACTGGAAAACGAGAGCCAAGGATAGGAAGAAATGGAAAGAGATCACATACCAAGCCATGGGCCAATAAGGCCTGTAGAGCTATATATATATATATATATGTATGTAAATCGTAAAGTTTGGGGACATTTTCAACTACCCATTTTTCTTGTATACATAAGTGTACATTTGTATTACAAATTATAAAAAACTCAAAATTTCTAAAAATAATTGTTTTTGTGGAACTTTGCGATGTATTGTAAATTTTGGGGACAATTTTCTTGTATACATAGTAAGTATGCATTTTTGTTACAAATTATGAAAAACTCGAAATAATAATAATAATAATAATATTCGCCCTTCAATTCATTCCCTTACGAGTGAACCCCAGAAAGCAGAGCTTGTGCGGGGAAGGGGCGGCTATTATTATTATTATTAATCACCGAAATTTCTACAAATGTTTGGTTTTGTCGAATTTTGCAATATATTGTAAATTTTGGGGACTCTCAATAGCAAAGTTGCCATAGAAGGATATTGAACAAAAGCTTGCACAAAATGTGACATCGTTTTTTCCACTCTTTGAAGTATGTAAGTGCCAAGTTTCATCGATATCACATTTTGTGCGAGGTCAAAGTCTCTGACAACTGAGCAGCCGATAACTTTTTCATGATATCTGTTCAAGTTACATGTGTCAAGTTGCTAAGCTAACGTATTATTATAATTTTTTTGTACATTCCGTGAGAGCTTTTTTTTTATCACTGAATTTAATCATATAAAAACTTCAATTTTTCAAGTTTTTGGAATGTTATTTTAGACCACCCTGTACAAAATAAAAATTTCAGAGTCTAAAAAATCTTGAGTCCTTTGTCTTTGTTTTTGTTTTTAGCGTTAAATCTGATTTTTTTAAAAGGGATGTACTAACTATGGCGGTTGTAAAAATGTCAAAATAAGTATGGCATTAAACTTGACAATTGTCAATTCAAAGTGACAATTATGACTAGAAGTAGTAAAGACATATATGACAAGCTTTTCTTCAACTCCACTTGTGATTTGTATGTCCGTGAGCTTGGGTCAAATCTTGCATTATGATATTTTCATGAAGAAGAAAAGTTGGTAGACGGATTTTGTGATTTATTGTCCCATTGTATTTAAAATTGGTATATAAAGATTTTTAGAGTCGAAGATTATGTTTTTGTCGTAAAAATTAAAAAATTGAGGAATGATGCTCCAAGACGGCGGGAGATTTATGATTAGGGGTCCGATTGTATTAAAAATTGGTGTCTAGGATTTTTTGGGTGGGAGATTACGATTGTTTTTCGAAAGTCAAAAGTTCAAGATGGCAGATAAGTGAGATGGAACCTAAGAACTCTTAAATACAATTTTTTCAAACAATCGTCTTCAGAAATTTTTGGGGTGGAACGTTCTAATTTATTACCAAAACTGAAAATTTTTTATAATTATCATCAATATATGGATGTTAATCGTAAAGTATGGGGACGTTTTTCGAGACTTAATGGTCAGTTTGGGGACAGTTTTTGACTTTGGGATCCGTCCTCAAACTTTTTTTATAGGAATTGGTAAGTTTGAGGACGTGTTTTTTTGTACATTCCGTGAGAGTTTTTTCTCACTGAATTCAATCATGTGATAAAATAGTAAGTATATGCTTTAGTAGATTGACAGTATGTCAATTTTTCTAATTTGAGAAGAAAAAAAATAGTTTTTTGTTATTTGATGTTTATTAAAAATACTTGTGTAAAAATAATAATTTTATTCAATTCACAAGAACTTGAAAATAACTGAAAAATTATGAAACTCCATTCACTTTATTGATATATTGATTCATACTGTGTGACCCATTTTAAATGAATAAAATTATTATTTTTACACAAATATTTTTAATAAACATCAAATAACAAAAAAGTATTTTTTTTCTTGTCAAATTAGAAAAATTGACATACTGTCAATCTACTAAAGCATATACTTACTATTTTATCATATGATTGAATTCAGTGAGAAAAAACTCTCACAGAATGTACAAAAAAACACGTCCACAAACTTACCAATCCCTATAAAAAAAGTTTGAGGACGGATCCCAAAGTCAACAACTGTCCCCAAACTGACCATTAAGTCTCGAAAAACGTCCCCATACTTTACGATTCACATCCATATATTGATTTACACATTTATACAAATTTTCAGTTTTGGTAATAAATTAGAACGTTCCACCCCAAAAATTTCTGAAGACGATTGTTTGAAAAAATTGTATTTAAGAGTTCTTAGGTTCCATCTCACTTATCTGCCATCTTGAACTTTTGACTTTCGAAAAACAATCGTAATCTCCCACACAAAAAATCCTAGACACCAATTTTTAATACAATCGGACCCTTAATCATAAATTTCCCGCCGTCTTGGAGCATCATTCCTCAATTTTTTAATTTTTACGACAAAAACATAATCTTCGACTCTAAAAATCTTTATATACCAATTTTAAATACAATGGGACAATAAATCACAAAATCCGTCTACCAACTTTTCTTCTTCATGAAAATATCATAATGCAAGATTTGACCCAAGCTCACGGACATACAAATCACAAGTGGAGTTGAAGAAAAGCTTGTCATATATGTCTTTACTACTTCTAATCATAATTGTCACTTTGAATTGATAATTGTCAAGTTTTTTGTTTATATTTGTATATCTGTAAGTTTGGGTCAAATCTTGCAATTCAATTTCGAATCACTTGGTCCAATCAACTTGTGAGCAGTATCATATTTTTAGAACAGAAAAAAGATAGCGCACTAATTTCTTGTATTCAAAATATAAGGATTTTTGGGACTGAGATCATTATTTTTTCGTCGGGTTGTAAAAAAAGGACCTCGCACCATTTAAATGTAAAAAACGTCCCGGTCAAATTGTGTGAAAATTTCATGAAAAATTCTTCAAACTTTTCTAATTAAGGAATATGAAGTTTTTGTTATAAGCATTATAAACCTTGGAAAAATGGATAAAAATACAAATTCCTAATTTTCAATTTTTCATCTTTACCAATTTTGGGCATCTAAAACTATGACATTGGGGGCTCAGAAGTCCATTCTGAAATTAAAATCCGACGATTAGCCACAGTTTTTGAAAATATCACATTGAAAAATTGAAAATTAGGAATTTGTATTTTTACCCATTTTCCAAGGTTTCTAATACTTATAACAAAAAATTGAGTCATAGGATCTTATTCGAACTTCATATTTCTTAATCAGAAAGGTTTGAAGAATTTTTCACGAAATTTTCAGCCAATTTGACCGGGACGTTTTTTGACATTTAAATGGTGCGGGGTCCTTTGTGTCTAAGATTTTTTTGAGGTGGTAGATCACAATTATTTGTCGAAAGTCAAAAGATCAAAAGGGCAGATGAGTGAGATGAAGCACAAGAACTACTAAATACGATTTTTTCAAAGAAACTTCAGGAGTTTTTGGGGTGGAACATTCAATTTTTTTAAAACCACAAAACTTGTTCGACCTTATGAATTCTTAATTCCGGACCCCTCAGAACGTACTTGGTAACAATATTGAATGAGGTTAGACCGCAGTAATTGACCATCACATTGAATTTTTCGATTTTTAGAAAAAAAACATCCTACACCAAAAATTCTTGGATACGAATTATAAGAATCAGACAATGAAACAAAAAATTTATTAGTCAGTAATATCAGTAATCGTGCTTCAAATCGCAAATCTTTTGTCATCTTGGAGAGGCATTCTTAAATTTTTGAATTCCTACGAAAAAAGCATGATCTCCAACCCCAAAATAAATATTCTGTATACCAATTGTAAATGTAATTAGAGCATAAATCACAAAATTCGTCCACCATCTTTTATTTTCATCATAAACATATCATAGTGCATCAAGTTGATTGACTTTGAACAGACAATTGTTAATTTAAAGTGACAATTGCCAGTTTGAACTGAAAATTGTCAATTTTACTCGCACAATTAATTTTTTTTTGAAAATGTCCCCAAAGTAACCATATTTTCGTTTCATGAAAAAGTTTGAGGACACGTCCTCAAACTTACCAATTCCTATAAAAAAAGTTTGAGGACGGACCCCAAAGTCAACAAATGTCCCCAAACTGACCATTAAGTCTCGAAAAACGTCCCCATTCTTTACTATTTACATACATATATATATATATATATATATATATATATATATATATATATATATATATATATATATATATATATATATATATATATATATATATATATATATATATATATAAATAATTGAATTAATAACATTAAATAATTGTATTAATACTTGGTGATTAGTCAATTACATACAAATGTTTGTATTGGTTACAAAGCGTATCGGCTGACTTTTAAATATAATAATTTAACCAATTACTTTTTTTATTAAATAGTGGCTACTTTTTGGTTCAGTGTATGTTTAAAAAACTTTTTAATCAATATAAATTTCTGTTTATAACAACAAAATACGCATTTTAAAAGTCCATATTTGAAAATTTCCAATCCATTCTCTTTCCTCTCCATTGTTCTAAATCGACAATTTAAAGGTGAATTTAACGCTTTGTTTTGCGAAAAGCTTTCGTTCGTTCGGAAAATGGCTTCGCCCGTCAGCTACAGGTCAACTCTCGTAATTATTCCGAAACTTTCTAATCATTTATTTGCGTGTTTCAGCTCTATATCAGCACTTTCGAAACTCCCGATGCCGATGTTATCGGCGCGGCTTTAATCACTTCAAATAAATGTGGATTGTTTAGAGGCAACGATTCGGATCAGTCGAGACTGAGCTTTTGAGGCCTTGACTGTCTGGAAACTGTCTAGATTGGATTAGAATTTCTTTTTTCTCGAAATATTTCAATACTTTTATTTCTATTATAATTAAATTTCTATTTCAATACCTCTATATTGAATCATCATGGGACATATTTCGTTGATGGTTTCTTGCACGATCGTATTGCAAATACACACCTCCTTATCCCAAATACCCGCTGGCACACCGACTATAGAAACTCTGGAGGAACCTCAACAATACTTAGGGGTGTCTATTCCACACTGCGCTCGGCAACCCCTTCATTCATTATGAATATTCATATCTTTTATGGAAATTAATATCAATTCCCTATCATCTGTTTCAATTTCGCACTCTATAAATATAATGTTGTCAGGGGGTGTTGAGGTTAATCAAAAATTAGGTCAAATGGCATACAAGACTTGTACTAGTAGGCGATATAAATTAATACAATTTGCAAAAATTGGTAATACACTCGATTGATGAAAAAATGAAAGCCAAACATGTAAAATCAAAAAAAAATTGGTAACCGCCCTAACAATATTTGACAGAATGTTCAAAATTTTGAAGGAACCAAAAAAAAACTATGAAGGAGCTAAAAAAATTAGTGAAGGAACATTAAAACTAAACGTCATATAAACCTTGGCCAACTAAAGGAATAAGAATCTCTTCAAAAAAAATGTGAAGTCAAAAAAAATTCTCAGATAACTCCCTAATATTAAATTATATCAACAACTATATAGAATACTGTATCGGAAAATTATCAAATATACTAAGAAAAACTATTATAAAAATCGCATCTCAAGAGCTAAAAACCTTCCAAAGAAACCTGGTCTATTATAAATGACTTAAGAAATAAAACCCGTTCTTCAAACACTGTTAATCCTAGTACTGATGAACTAAACAATTATTTAATGTAAGTAAGAATATCAGCTCTAACATACCTCCTACCTACTAAAAGGATCACTAATAGTTTCTTCCTAGGACCAGTAGATGAGCACTAACTAGTGGAAACCATAAACAGAATTCAAAATAAATCTTCCTGTGGAAATGATGGCTTGTCAACTAAAATATTTTCAAATATACCTGATGTAGTAATTAACATGTTAACTTTCCGAACTGTCTAACAACTGCTATAATAATCCCACTTCATAAGGATGGCGACAAAACCGAAACCTGTAACTATAGACCTATTGCTTTATTACCTAATTTATCGAAGATGATAGAAAAGCCAATGAAAAATCGCCTACTGCCCTTTCTTTCCAAACAAAACATCCTAACACATCAGTATGTTTTCCGTTCTTAATGAAATATATACATCACTTAATAATAAACTTTTCACAGCTTCAGTGTTTTGTGACTTCGCAAAGACCTTTGATTGTGTTAATCAGGAAATCTTAATTAAGAAACAACAAATTTATGGCGTACGGGGTTCTCCTTTGCAATGGTTTAAAACTTACTTAGAAAATAGAAATCAGCAGGTGCGTACTAATGGTGAGGATTCTTCAAATCTGCCAATTAGCACTGGAGTACCTCAAGGATAAGTGTTAGGTCCAATTTTATTTCTATTAGTCATCAACCATATCAAAGTCTTAAAAATAAGTGGTAGAATTACTTTATTTGCCGATGACACGGGTGTAACCTGGAGTAGTTCTGATATACAGACATTACAATCTAGCATAAACAAAGATCTAGTAACTATCAAGTCCTGGTCTGAGGTATGGCTCGAATGGGCTTTGTTTCAACACAAGTAAAACCGTAGCAATGTCTTACAGAGTTACTTTACAGCCTGTAACTCTAAGCAATAATCCGATTCTAACGGTGAACTCAATTAAATTTTTAGGTCTTTATATAGAAAAATTCCTGAAATGGTCCACTGCATGTTTTGCCATTAAAACTGTTTCTAAAGAGCTAACCCCTACTACTGTATTAATGACCTACTTTTCCTTATTCGAATCTCACCTTCGCTATGGTTTGCCGTTCTGGGGTTCTTGTAGCTTAATATCTATTTTCAAATTACAAAAAAGAGCAATTCGTTATGTATTTGGTTTAAGTAGTAGGACACACTGTGAAAATTACTTTAAAAATTTCAAAATTATAACCCTTCCTGCTCTATTTATCTTTGAATCAGTCTGCTTAGTTCGCAAGCACATTCAAAAGTTTTCGGTAAGACCAACTCGTAGATATCCTACAAGAAATTTAGATACTGATGTTTACTTAACTATTCCCACCTCTGACCTAATAAAAAATTCTATTACCTACAATGCAAAGAGAATTGTATAATAACCTCCCGATACAGTTAAATCTATAAATTCATATGATAAGTTCAGAAGATCGACTAGGACTTTTCTTCAAGAAAGACCATTTTACACAGTGGCAGAATTCTATAACGTGCCTTAGACTTTTGGGTTGCAGCATATAGGAGCAATAATTAAATTAAGTTAATTTGAAAATTTTAAATTGAACTTTAATTTATAGTGCCGGATATTGCATATCCAATTCAATTATTATTCATATTTTGTTTGTATTTTGTTTTGTCTAGTAATTTATTTTTATTATGAATAGTTTTAAATTCGCTTTGTCTATAAAAATTTTCTTTGACAATAAAGCATATTCTCTCTCTCTCTTTCTGAGTGTGAAAACAAATTAGTGGAGGAACAAAATTAGTGGAGGAACAAAATTGGTGGAGGAGCAAAATTGGTGGAGGAACAAAGTTGGTGGAGGAACAAAATTGGCAGAGGAAGAGAATTGGTTAACGGCCTAAAAAAATTGTAGAAAGAAAATAAAAGCTAAAGAAATTAGTGAGGATGCTAAAAATTTTGAGAAAAAAGATTATGATGAAATAAAAAATCAGGAAACCAAAATAAAATGATAAAGACATAAAAGAAAATGAAGGATTCATAAGAATTGTTAATTGAACATGGCGAATAAGCCAAAAATTTACTAAAGAAACCCGAAAAATTATAAAAGGGTCTGAAACATCGATGAATGAGTTATTTTAAAGCTAAAAACAAACATTTGTGTTGTTGATTTTTAAAATTTTATAAGAATTTGACAGTGACCTAACGAATAGGCTGTTCTAATTTAAACACTTTTCAATTAATTTTTAATTGAAACGAAACTGTTTTTTGTTCGGTATGTGATTTTCGCACAAAACAACTTATTATACATTTCTCAAACTCCGCTTAAATCTTCAACCATCTTTATTGCGCAAATAAACTTCAACTTCATCTGCCGCTTTTCCATATACTCTTCGAGAGTCGATAATTTATTTGTCAATCATCTGTCTGTCGTGTTTTGACGCAATATTACCAGAACGGTTTACTCTCTCTCTAAATAAATTCATACAGTGAATATGTAGGTTTAAATCCGTCTACTTTTATCATATGTCACATTTATGGGGTTTGAGAGATTGAGATGAATATTAAAATGGATCAGAGGAGGGGAATTTTGTCAGTTGGATTTAATTTAGGTCATCACCACGTGCAAGCAAAAATAGTTATGTACAATAACTGAATTTCTGAGAAAATAAGTCCACCCAAGATCCCATAAAAATACTGACACAAAACATATACTAGTGTTTAGGAAAGTCTAGTCCATCAATTGGTGTCTTCATAGATTTGAGAACAGCGTTCGACACCGTGGACCACTCTATATTACTCAAAATCCTAGAAGATATGGGCATAAGAGGCAAACCACATAACCTTTTCAGATGCTACTTAATTAAACTAATATTTATCAGTTTCTCTTCAAATGGAAATAAAACCACTTATTTTAAAGGAAAAGGGGGCTTTAATTGACGTTTTGTCTTTCTTGAATGAAAGTCGTTTTCAAAATGACATAACAAAATAGAAACAGGTTATATTACCTCTGTGCTGTCTGCCATTGCTAGGAAATAAAGTAAAAGCTTAACTTTTCTTGTAAATATCTCGGAAGATCGCATTTTCACAGACCTGCATTTTTTGCCGATTGAGATAGGAATTAGTCTACCCTGAAAGTTTCGTTGAATTGTGACGAGTGGATTTTGAGATCCTCCGGACACACATACATTCATACACACCTTGCTCGTTTAATAGTATTTGATTTACTTTTTGCTCTACATACAGGTATATATTTATTCACACTTTTACTTTTATACATATTGTGGTCATTTTTTATCCTGCGAATAAAATTATTTATGAGTAAACCAGTAAGGAATTTTAATTTATTAGATTCGACATCCTAAGACCGGTTTCTAATAAATTAAAATTCCTTACTGGTTTACTAACTTTGTATTAATCTCTGAAAGGGATAAAAAAGAAGAGAGTGACATCTTGACTAGATTCAGTCAAAATTTAATGTCAATACTCTCTTCTTACCATACATGGTAGCACATCTAAAAATGTTATCTTATAGCGGATATAGCTATTGACTTGTACGAGTTTGGAATTTTATTTATTGGATTCGAAAAGCCTAACTGATGAAGTCGAAAGACAGAAACCGGTCTTAGGATGTCGAATCTAATAAATTAAAATTCCTTACTGGTTTACTTACTTTGTATTAATCTCTGAAAGGGATAAAAAAGAAGAGAGTGACATCTTGACTAGATTCAGTCAAAATTTAATGTCAATACTCTCTTCTTACCATAGATGGTAGCACATTTAAAAAATTATTTATGTTATTTATGAGTTTCGACCTAAAAAGTTGCCCCCCCCCCCTTCCTCCTTTAAGAGCCACCCCTAAAGACTTTTCCTTTTCCACCCCCATTACATTATCATAAAAATTGATAATTTTAAACCAAACTAAACACAATAAAAAGTGTCGGCAATATTTTTTTTAGATTTTTAGTTTACATTAAAAGAGTAATTTCCCATAAATTAGCCACCCAGTTTGTCTGTCATTGTTCCATGAATCAATCTGTTTTTTTTTTCATGAGATCATGACTTTCCAAATTAAGATTTTAAAAAAATATATAGAAACTCCCCCTTGTCGTTTGCCATTATTTGAATTTTCTCCGCATAAGAGCAACACGACTGAAATCCTTTGTTAAATATTGTTCTTTCAGAAGGTCTTTTCAACAAATTCGAATCCTTTCTATGTTGTTCAAACATAATTTGAGTAAGTTTCGAGGAATCGTTGAAAGACAAAGTCGTCCTGATGAATTAACGTTTCGAGGGTTAAAAAGCCGAAATGTCGAGCTGCTGGCTATTTATGCCTCGAAAACTTCTCCAGTAAGTTTTACATTTGCTCAAAACTGGCGACAATCCCCCTAATTGGTCTTTAAAATGACGTACGATATGGTAGGGAATTTAATTATTCAATATTTAAAACTTTTTTATTGCCGCTATTTTGATACATTTTGCTTAAAACTTTCTTCATAGAAATCTTCTAGTGCGGTATTTTTATATACCCAAAGAAATTTATGTACATCTCAAAGGATTCCATAAACAAAGTTTGCTATAATCCTACTGGGACAAATTTTGACATAACTTTCGAAAATCAAACTGGCACTGGAACTGGACAATTCGATTGTATGTAAAGTTTTAAAAGAACCACATTTTACATTCACCAGAGGAGTTCAAGCATCAAAAGCCAGAGATTTCCCGGTAAGAATGGAATTTTTAAAACTCGCGTTGCGCAGTATTTCTGGCCCTTGTGGATGAAAAGTTTGTAAATTTGCTGGAAATTATGCACTACTAATATGTGCTCTTAAGAATGATCTTATATCAAAAAAGCAATTTGGATTTCGTAAAGAAAAATCCACTGAAGACGCGATTTTATCCCTAACAAATAAATTCAGCGATTACGTTGACAAGAAATTGCCATGTTTAGGTATATTTGTTGACTTAAACAAAGCATTTGACACGGTCAGCCACGAACAGCTTTTAGACGTATTAAATGTCACAGTATTCCGAGGACCTCAACACAACTTAATGACAAGTTACCTCGAAAATCGACAACAAATAGTAAAAATAAATAATAGGCTCAGCAATAAAAAAACTATTAGTTGCGGAGTTCCCCAAGGTACCATACTGGGGCCGATACTCTCCAACTTGTACCTATATGACATCCTCACACTAATTAAAGGAAGACATAGAGTTTTGCTGATGATACGGTAGTATTGTATTCTGCCAAAACATGGGAAACCTTAAAAAACGTCCCTGAAGAAAATTCTGAAGTGGTTTGAAGAGAGACTTTTAATCAATCATCAACCTAAGCAAAATATTATGTTCCCTTTACCTCCTATCCAATTTATCTACCTGAATATACTAGTTTGTAGATTTCGTATAATAATGGATCCCTAAAAATAAACTCGAAAAACGATATAAAATATCTTGGCATATATTGTAGTTTGTAAGTTAGGTTATAGTTTGTTATAGTGTAATAGGGAGTTTTTTTTGACAGTGTTTAGTTAGATAGAGAGTTGTCAATGAATAAAAAAGAATTGAAGAAATGTCAGATTATTAAGAATTCACAAAAAACCCTGAGGTATGTAATAATTTTATTTAATAAAAAAATTTTAAAATATAAAGGCCTTGACATATAAAATATATGGCGCCCAACGTGGGGCCTTTAAAAAGATATGTACTTTAGAAGTGGAAACAAAAAGATGGATACCGCAAGAGAAGAAAGAAATCAAGAAGGACAAGGAGATGATGATAGAATCACTGGAAGTAAATTTGGAAAATTTCAATGAGGAAAATAATAGTGATTATGAAGAACAACAAGGAACCAACATAGAGAATAATACAGAAGAAGATAAAAGATCAGATGATCGAATTATGCAATTGTTAATTACTATGAATGAAAATCTAAACAGAAATCAAGAAAAGATGGAGAATAACATAGAAAGAAATCTAGAAAAGAATAAAGAAGATATGAAAATGGAGATGGAAAATCAATTCAAGAAAAATAATGAGGAGATGATAATTTTACTAAGAAGAGAAATTGAAAGAGTTGAAGTGAGATTAGAGAAACAAGAAAAGGAAACAGATAAAAAAATAGAAGAAATTAGAGAAGAAGTAGAATTTGCTATTAATGAAGTGGCTAATAGAGTAGATAAAAATCAGGAAGAATTAAAAAAAGATATTCAGGAAAATAAGAAGGGCATACAACAAAACAAAGAAGAATGTAAAGTAGCTTTAAAGCAATTAGAAGAAAATTTAAAGAAAAAGCAAGAAAACAATGAACAAAATGTTATTATTATGGGAAATGATAATGAAAATGATTTACAATTCTTTGGCGACAATAGACTTCATCCAGTGCAGTACATAAAAGGGATAGAAGAAAAAATAAAGGAACTAGGAGAAATAGAAAGATGGAGAAAATGGATAGAAAAGACTATTAAAGGACAGGCAGCAATATGGTGGAGTGTTAGCGAGGAGATGTGTGAAAATTTTGAAGATTTTTGTGAAAAATTTTTAAATTATTTTTGGGGCGATATCGTACAAACAAATATAAGAAAAAATTTGTATACAGGGAAGTACAAGGAAGATTTTATTAGTAGAGAAATGTATGTAATGAGAAAATTGGACAAATTGAAATACCTCAATCCTACAATTAATAATATAAGAGAGCCAATAAAATTTTTAGAATATCTCAGACAAGTAGATGATATAAAAAATTACAAACCTAGATACAGGTGGGAGGATGGAAATGTAAGGTCAATCCAAGTGGAGGAATGGAGAAGATCAAAGAAAAGTGAATGATGGAAATTGGAATAAAAATTATAACGGAAATTATAATTATAATAGAACTTTTAATAATTATAGCAGAGAAGGAAATTATTATGATGAGAAAAATAACTATGGCAGAGTAACAACTATAGAAGAGAATACAGGACAGACTCAAACTGAAATAGTCAACTCACAAAATAACAGAGGCAGAAACTATAATAAACAAGATCAATATGAAAAACATTATCGGGCGAAATTTAAAAAAAAATGTATTAGAATAAAGGAATGAATAAAAATTAAATAAACATAAGTGAATGGACAAGGAACATGAATTTAAAAAAAATATGATTAAATGAATTTAAAAATGGAAAATAATGTTTTATAATTTAAAATTTTTTTGAAATGTTGGGGGGGGGGGTTAGGTAGTGTGTAAGTTAGGTTATAGTTTGTTATAGTGCAATCGGGAATTTTTTTTTGACAGTAGTTAATTAGATAGAGAGTTGTCAATGAATAAAAAAGAATTGAAAAAATGTCAGATTATTAAGAATTCACAAAAAACCCTGAGATATATAATAATTATATTTAATTTAAAAATTTAAAAATATAAAGGCCTTAATATTAAAATTATATATTGACTCTCACCTTAGATGGAATGTCCATGTTGACTATTTAGTCCCGAAGAGCTCAAAACTTTTATTTTATTTTATATTATTGGATACTAAATATTCCGAGAATTCAAATCCATAAATACGTCAATATTAAGAATACCTATTACGCCTTCGAATAGTTATCAGTTCTTAAATTTTTTTAAACTTTTTAGTTATTTAGTTATAATGTACTTTTTTGAAATATTTCATTAGTTAAGTATTTATCTATACCCACGAACGAGCTTGCCCTTATGTGGGTTTTCATTTTACTCAATTGTTTTGTAATGATTGTAATCATTATTGTTACTGAGTAAAATATATACTGAAATGGAATTTAACATTATCAAAATTATAATATTTAGGTAAAATTAAATTATAAATTGAAGAAAATAAATACCCAGACTATGCCCAATCCGATATTTCTTCTTAAAATTATGTTGTCATTTAAAATAAAATGAACGTCACCTAAAAATAAAGAAATCACATTATTAAAATAGAATTTAGAAAAATAAACAAAATGGTATTTTATAGATAAACAGAAACGTTAAAGGTGAACTTACCTATGGGATTGATTTAATGTGAGATCCTTATTATAAAAAAATCCTTTATTAAAAGCTCTGATAGTAATCTAAAAATTTAAAACCAAAATTAAATAATATTCAAAATTCAAAATTTTATTGACAATTCATTTTGGAACAATCTTTATAACAAATTATAATATCAGGACAACCTGTATAGCAAAATAAAATAAGGTGGTGACAACTATTTAAAATGAAATGTCAAGATACCAACTTTGTTAACTAAATTAGAAATTTATAAAATGTATGAAATTGGACGTCAGAATATAAAGCAAAAATATGTTAATCGTCATAAATAAAATTATGAAAGCTAAAACACATAAAACTTATAATAAAGTAGCACAGAATGAAAATTTTGAAATAATCTAAGAGTTTCTGCATGACGTCAGAAAATAACATAGCAACAGAAAAAAAAGAAAGTAGGAAGTTTTGTAAAGTGGTAGAAGAGAGTTCAGTATAAAAAAATTTAAGAATTTTTAATTAAAAAAAAGAGTTAGTTTTTTGGAGAGGATGGAAGTTTTTTTTGGTAGATAAAAATTGAAGAAAATATTTTAATTTAAAAAGTTTACAAGAAAGTAGTTAATTGAAAAATGGTAGAAAGATGAGAAAGAAAATTATGTTAAAATTATTAATCAAAATTTCAAAAGAAGAAATTAGTGAAATAAAAAAGAACTTTGTATTCTGAAGTCTAATGGTAACTGCGACTATGTTTAGTGTTTAGTGAGCGGAGTATCTAAAATAATATTTAAACAAAAACTTGCCTGGAAGATAGTGATTTAATATTCTGTATATCCTGAGAATTGGTTCCAGAATAATTCACTCAAACCAAGAAAATATCCTTTGAAGAATCCTCAAAGTTGGAGGAATCACATTATTAGAAGTCTTGCCAAAATACATCACTGGTTGTACGATTTAAAAGAAGAAATAGTTGAGGTATACATTTTCCATTTTTACTAATTGCGTGCTTATACTGATATCAAAGTGAATCACGTGTTTGCGTTTTAAGACAGACAGGTTAGCCAATTGCTGGTTCTAATTTTAATTTTAGAAAATATTTCGCCAAATTCTAATTTTTCAATTTTTGTTATATTTTACAGTAATAGGAGATCATAGAGTGAATGTGTGTGCGTGCAAGAAATTCCCATAATTAACTTTAGTCTGATCATTGTTCATGTTCTTTCTTCTATATTCTTTATTAAATAAAATTATCTAATTGTTGAACCATTTTATTGTATTAAAAAGTACAGGCTCTAAAAAACCTTTGAACTCATAATTAAATAATCCCTGAGGTCAGAAAGAATTTCAAATTTCACAAACATTTATTAAAAAAAATTTAGAAATTAAATTAAGTGGTTAAAGTTACGATTTTAAATATCATAACAATACATATACATAAGAAATGCCAGTAAACGTAAATTCTTAAAAAATTACACATATAAAAATACAATTTTATTTTCTTCCAGCTAAATTGATAAGATAAAAAACTGTGACCCTCATAAATCCCCAAGCGTAGTAATTTCTCAGTGTAGCCAACATAATTTTTGGCACTTTACTTTCGCCTTTATCATGTTGAATAAATAAGCAAGTAAATGTACCAATACATTTTTACCCATTCTGTTTTGACCGTCCTTCTTCCCAAAACATATATAGTCTTCATCTTAACCCTAAAAAAAAATGCGGCAATATCTTTCTAGACAGAAAATAATATTTCCATTGTAAGTGACTTATGGATTTAATAAACAAACCATAAATAAAACTCGTGATAAATGAGGACACGGGCAAACATGGGAGTTTCTGCATTCCCTCTTTACATTCTGGATTCTTATTTGTCAAATGTACGTTGTGGAAGTTTAATACTAACATTTATCACTGGAACATTAGCTTTCTTTTAGATAAAATGTATACACTAGTTGAGGAGAATATTTTATGGCAGTTAATTTGAGAAAATGTCATAACAGTGGTAGAAAAGGTACTATATCTGCTGGCACACTACGTTTTAACCCCTTACCGCATGAATTTTTTGTTTTTGGTAAAAAAAATGCACTATGTGGAAAAAAAATTCAGGATTTCGGTAAAAATATTTAAAAAAATCTTTATTAACTTTTTTTAATTTTTTTTTTGTATTTTTTTTTGCCATATGTGGCACAATATGCAATAATACAACAAAACATCAAAATAATGTATAAGCAAATCAATCAACTAAAAGTCATTCAGTATGGAACTTATAAAAGCAGTTTCTGTCTTTGTTCAAGCAAAGATGAACACCACATTTTTCACACTTTACAAAAGATTTTTTACCACAGAAATATTTGCACCTTTGCCGATTATCACACCATACTGGAAGATGGCCATATTGATCTCTTCGAACCTCTTGGATGGGAAAATCTGATGTCGGGCCCCTTTTTTTCTTGTTTTGCAAGTTATCCATGACTCCACTGGGACGGCCTCTTTTCTTTGTCGAGCTGGCTTTATTCAATTTACACAAGCACTCTGCAATGGCCATTTTGAAATCTGCCAGAGCTAAATCTTTGAACTCGTTTTCACTTCTTCTCCAAAGTATCCATGCATTGACAACCATCAAATCAATAATATGAAAAAATATCCTCATATACCATTTTTTTGACCTAAGTTTGATTCTATAGTATCCTAGCATGGAATCCAGGAGATCTACTCCTCCCATATATTTGTTGTAGATTGTTACAGCCTTTGGACACGGAACCGTTATATGTTTGTTATCCTTCTTCGAAAATCTTCGAACCTCAACTGTTGGTGTACTTCCAGCATATGTAGACAACATGTTGACCAATTTGTTGTCATACCATGAGACAACAGATATTTTTGTTCCATCAATTGTGGCGACTTTCTCTAGCATCGCTCCACGGCCATTCTTTTTCAGTTCAGCCTCTTTTGGCATATTGATATTTGGCACTCTGTTTATTCTAACAGTTCCGAGCGGTAACGTACCATTTTGTGCCAAGTAAATTTGTAATGGGACGCTATTGAACCAGTTATCAAAAAATAGCTTGTGATTTATGTGCCTTGGAACAGTTTCTGTTAGCCGAAGAACTACGTTTGAACTCATTCCCAGGTCAGGAAAAACATTGGGGAGAATATTGGTTTGCTTTTCTGCAAAAATTTCATAATCATAGGAAAATCCGCTTACACCACTAAGAACAAACGCCTTATACCCCCATTTATGAGGTTTTTTTGGATTGTATTGTTTGATGGACGAACGTGCTTTCGTTGGAATAATCTGCTCGTCTATAGCCAAGTACTCTTCCTTTGGAACTTTTAGTAGTTGCTCCCTCAGTTTTCTAAGTACAGGTCGTATTTTGAATAGTTTATCATGAGCAGGATTTCCGGCTGCAACAGCATCGTCATTATTCGCAAAGTGCAAAAACCGTTTTATTTCTTCCCATCTATTGCATGACATAACATCTGAGATCAAGCGGTGATTTAGGTTCAGGTTCCAATAACTTCTGGAACTAGGTAACTGGACTATTGACATATAAATACAGGTCCCTATAAACTGTTCGAGCTCCTTTTCAGTAAGATCAAAAGGTTTTTGTGGTCTCGTTTGAGCAGAATATAAGATACTTTGGTAAACTATATCAGTAATCATCTCATTTGTTAGAAAAATGCATAAGAAACGTGCGGGGTACTTTATCCTTACACGTTTTACAAGAAAATTTGTATTTGGAATTTTTTTCGAAATATTTGTCGTTTAACCCCTTACCGCATCATGGGTCATATTTGGCACAATTAATATTTTCATACATAACTATTATAAATAAAGCCGCAGACCAAACTATTTTTGCATAGGTGGCCATATGTGGTATATATTTCATAATTCTGGTAGTGTAGCGACATCTCTTAACAGTTTGGTGAAGTTTCATACAATTTTGCAAATGGCCGTCGTGTGAACAGGTGTTATCAGTTTTTATAAATTTTGATCCACGATCATCCGAGTTTCTGTAGCAGATTTTGGTACAAAAAAAATAGCCACGTAAAGACTAGAGTTTTTCGAAGGAATTGCTGTAAGTAGACCCATGTAACTCTTTATTTTTTGACTGTTTTTGATGAGAAATATTGTTGTGTCATATGTGGAACTGTATGCACATTCGCCAAAACTCTCGTGGACATATATGGCACAATATGCACTCCGGACACTAAATTTATTTCAGAAAATGGATACACAAACGTTTTATGGTGCCAGTAGATATGTGCCAATGGATGTACCAGATGGTAGTGAAGACGAGAGACTTTCAGAAGATGAAGAACCGCCTGGTAAATTAGCTCCAGATTCTGATTACAAAGACGAAAATGATATGGACGATAACCAATCAGATATTATCATCCCAGAAACGGATTTAGAATTCAGTTCCGATAGCGACGACGATCTACCTCTGCTCGAACGGTTTCGTAAACTAAATAAGAATAGAAACAAGAATCATCCTACTTGGAAACGGGGTAATTTAGTTACATCGGATGAGAACCTAACATTTCTTGGTTCTACTGACATGCCACCTGAATTGGAAAATGCAGACTCTCCTTATGCATTTTTTAACTTTTTTCTAACAAATGAGATGATTACTGATATAGTTTACCAAAGTATCTTATATTCTGCTCAAACGAGACCACAAAAACCTTTGGATCTTACTGAAAAGGAGCTCGAACAGTTTATAGGGACCTGTATTTATATGTCAATAGTCCAGTTACCTAGTTCCAGAAGTTATTGGAACCTGAACCTAAATCACCGCTTGATCTCAGATGTTATGTCATGCAACAGATGGGAAGAAATAAAACGGTTTTTGCACTTTGCGAATAATGACGATGATGTTGCAGCCGGAAATCCTGCTCATGATAAACTATTCAAAATACGACCTGTACTTAGAAAACTGAGGGAGCAACTACTAAAAGTTCCAAAGGAAGAGTACTTGGCTATAGACGAGCAGATTATTCCAACGAAAGCACGTTCGTCCATCAAACAATACAATCCAAAAAAACCTCATAAATGGGGGTATAAGGCGTTTGTTCTTAGTGGTGTAAGCGGATTTTCCTACGATTATGAAATTTTTGCAGGAAAGCAAACCAATATTCTCCCCAATGGTTTTCCTGACCTGGGAATGAGTTCAAACGTAGTTCTTCGGCTAACAGAAACTGTTCCAAGGCACATAAATCACAAGCTATTTTTTGATAACTGGTTCAATAGCGTCCCATTACAAATTTACTTGGCACAAAATGGTATGTTACCGCTCGGAACTGTTAGAATAAACAGAGTGCCAAATAGCAATATGCCAAAAGAGGCTGAACTGAAAAAGAATGGCCGTGGAGCGATGCTAGAGAAAGTCGCCACAATTGATGGAACAAAAATATCTGTTGTCTCATGGTATGACAACAAATTGGTCAACATGTTGTCTACATATGCTGGAAGTACACCAACAGTTGAGGTTCGAAGATTTTCGAAGAAGGATAACAAACATATAACGGTTCCGTGTCCAAAGGCTGTAACAATCTACAACAAATATATGGGAGGAGTAGATCTCCTGGATTCCATGCTAGGATACTATAGAATCAAACTTAGGTCAAAAAAATGGTATATGAGGATATTTTTTCGTATTATTGATTTGATGGTTGTCAATGCATGGATACTTTGGAGAAGAAGTGAAAACGAGTTCAAAGATTTAGCTCTGGCAGATTTCAAAATGGCCATTGCAGAGTGCTTGTGTAAATTGAATAAAGCCAGCTCGACAAAGAAAACAGGCCGTCCCAGTGGAGTCATGGATAACTTGCAAAACAAGAAAAAAAGGGGCCCGACATCAGATTTTCCCATCCAAGAGGTTCGAAGAGATCAATATGGCCATCTTCCAGTATGGTGTGATAATCGGCAAAGGTGCAAATATTTCTGTGGTAAAAAATCTTTTGTAAAGTGTGAAAAATGTGGTGTTCATCTTTGCTTGAACAAAGACAGAAATTGCTTTTATAAGTTCCATACTGAATGACTTTTAGTTGATTGATTTGCTTATACATTATTTTGATGTTTTGTTGTATTATTGCATATTGTGCCACATATGGCAAAAAAAAAATACAAAAAAAAAATTAAAAAAAGTTAATAAAGATTTTTTAAAATATTTTTACCGAAATCCTGAATTTTTTTTCCACATAGTGCATTTTTTTTACCAAAAACAAAAAATTCATGCGGTAAGGGGTTAATCAAAATGAAACCAACAGACTTCAGAAATTGTAAAATAGGGCAATGAGGATATTACTGACATGTGATAGAAGGACCAATATATTGCGGATGTTACAAAATTTACAATGTCTTTCTGTTAAAAACTATTTTCTCTACTTAACTTTAATATTTATTTATAAAATTAAATATGGATTGGTTCCTTCTTATTTGCTTGATAAAATTAATTACAACCTTAACTATCATAACTGCAACACAAGAAATAGAGTTGTTACACAAGTTACAGGTACACACTCTCAAAATTCTGTATTTTTTAAGGGACTTCAAGCATTTAATGAGTTACCATTAGATCTCAGAAATGTCGCCTCATTTAATACCTTTAAATTTAAATTAAGAGATTCAATTTTAGTGAGCCAGCATCTGTGATTATAGTGTTTAATATTATATTTCATATTCTAGATATAGATATATATTTTGTAATTTTATTAGCTTTATTAGCTTTGCTAAATAAAAAGGATATATATAAATTTAAAAGGACTAGAATACCAGCTTTCTTTTTATCAATACTATTAAGAATGTTATCTGTTAAGTAAGAAGCTCTACTCACTGCCTTCCAAACAATCCAAAATCTCTGCTTAATATTCCTGCTAATAATTTAATTTTTATAGCGACTTCATCACTGAGAGTTTGGAATATTTATGATTTTTGCTGTCGTTGATGTAAAAAGTTTTTTTTTTGAAAAATCGATGGCTTATTGGGACCGACAAATTTCGTTACGGAGGGCTAATGGAATCAACGAAAGAGTAGAAAGGAAACGACGATTAAGTAAATTTTCTTTAGTGGTCGGGAATTTCCACGTATTTTCTTAATCTAGTAACGCTTTAGGGTTATTTTAAGTCAATTTTCTTTAAGGTATTTATGTTAATCCGCGCTTTACGTCATCTACAAGAGAAAGCTCGAGTAGCTGGGTAATTTATCATCGGGTTGATTTTACCTTAGACAATTTGAGTAATTTGAAAAAAATTAAACGTTCTGTAACGTGTACAACATCAGAAACAGTATCAATAAATTCATAAATGTGCTACCATCTATCAGCAAAACTGATAAATGAAGTTTAGAAGTGAGTTTTGACAAATTAACAAAGCAACAAATTACCAACTTGCATTGAGGCTTGCAAACCCAATTTGCATTGGGGGTTGCAAAGTTTTTTGACCGATACTGGTCAAGATGTAAGCAAACTAGTTTACAATTTAATTCATTGGATTCGACATCCGTTTCTGAAGACCTAACGGACAAAGCCGAAAGGCAGAAACCGGTCTAAGGATGTCGAAACGAATACATTAATTTCCTATCTAGTTTGCTTACTTAGTATCAAACGAAGAAGGAAATTTGCAACACTTTTATGATAGTTTTTGCAAATTTTAAACTTCTATTTCAAGTAGTTCTCATATCCTGGGGGTTTTTAAATAAATCCATATCAAATGCGACCAAACAAAATTATATTGATATTTGTATTACGTTTACGATTTTATATAAAACCGTAAAAATGGATAATAAAATTACAGAAAAGTGTAACCTGAAAGCCTGAAATCGAACTCGTTTCATGTATAATTGTGTTTTAGTTAACCTATTTCATTCAGTTTATCAGATTTTCCTCAATTTTTATGACACGCGACATATTTCCAATGGTGTTTAAGGTAAAATCTTTTTGTTTACGTGTCATACTGAACGATTTTCCTTTTTCATTTCGATTCAACTCCTGATGGCAGTAAAGCTTTGATTAATTATGTGGCTTTGTTTGGAAATTTTCAAGCCGCGACTACAGCTTTGTATATGGTTTAAAGGCTATTGTTATATAGCCAGAACCGACGGTTTTACATGCACTCCGAGGGAGGCATAGTAGGTTTCCGATATTGACGACCACTTCAGTCTCTCGGGGATCGTCGTCTCATTGGGATGAGACACTCTACCACTAAGCTATAACACAAAATTCCTTGAAAATATTACTTCAAGCGTATAGGATTTCAGTTACCATAGAACAGTGGGCGAGTTCGCCGCGTGCTTACATGGTTGAGGCTTATTTTAAAGCCAACGATTCGTACACAGTCGCTCAGCGGCGTTTTTGTGATATGCCATCGGCGTTTAGACACTCTTCATCATTAGAAAACGAGTAAGGAATTTAATTTATCAGATTCGACATCCTAAGACCGGTTTCTGCCTTTCGGCTTCGTCAGTTAGGCTTTTCGAATCCAATAAATAAAATTCCAAACTCGTACAAGTCCGCTATAAGATAAAATTTTTAGATGTGCTGCCATCTATGATTAGAAGAGAGTATTGACAATTATTAAAAGCAAAAAATTCCCGGTGTATTGGGGTTGCATACACAATTTGCATTGTGTGTTGCAAAGCTTTTATTTGACTGATTCTAGTCAAAATGTCACTCTCTTCTTTCGTATCCCTTTCAGAGATTAATACAAAGTTAGAAAACGAGTAAGGAATTTAATTTATCAGATTCGACATCCTAAGACCGGTTTCTGCCTTTCGGCTTCGTCAGTTAGGCATTTCGAATCCAATAAATAAAATTCCAAACTCGTACAAGTCAGTAGCTATATCCGCTATAAGATAAAATTTTTAGATGTGCTGCCATCTATGATTAGAAGAGAGTATTGACAATTATTAAAAGCAAAAAATTCCCGGTGTATTGGGGTTGCATACACAATTTGCATTGTGTGTTGCAAAGCTTTTATTTGACTGATTCTAGTCAAAATGTCACTCTCTTCTTTCGTATCTCTTTCAGAGATTAATACAAAGTTAGAAAACGAGTAAGGAATTTAATTTATCAGATTCGACATCCTAAGACCGGTTTCTGCCTTTCGGCTTCGTCAGTTAGGCTTTTCGAATCCAATAAATAAAATTCCAAACTTGTACAAGTCAGTAGCTATATCCGCTATAAGATAAAATTTTTAGATGTGCTGCCATCTATGATTAGAAGAGAGTATTGACAATTATTAAAAGCAAAAAATTCCCGGTGTATTGGGGTTGCATACACAATTTGCATTGTGTGTTGCAAAGCTTTTATTTGACTGATTCTAGTCAAAATGTCACTCTCTTCTTTCGTATCCCTTTTAGAGATTAATACAAAGTTAGAAAACGAGTAAGGAATTTAATTTATCAGATTCGACATCCTAAGACCGGTTTCTGCCTTTCGGCTTCGTCAGTTAGGCATTTCGAATCCAATAAATAAAATTCCAAACTCGTACAAGTCAGTAGCTATATCCGCTATAAGATAAAATTTTTAGATGTGCTGCCATCTATGATTAGAAGAGAGTATTGACAATTATTAAAAGCAAAAAATTCCCGGTGTATTGGGGTTGCATACACAATTTGCATTGTGTGTTGCAAAGCTTTTATTTGACTGATTCTAGTCAAAATGTCACTCTCTTCTTTCGTATCTCTTTCAGAGATTAATACAAAGTTAGAAAACGAGTAAGGAATTTAATTTATCAGATTCGACATCCTAAGACCGGTTTCTGCCTTTCGGCTTCGTCAGTTAGGCTTTTCGAATCCAATAAATAAAATTCCAAACTTGTACAAGTCAGTAGCTATATCCGCTATAAGATAAAATTTTTAGATGTGCTGCCATCTATGATTAGAAGAGAGTATTGACAATTATTAAAAGCAAAAAATTCCCGGTGTATTGGGGTTGCATACACAATTTGCATTGTGTGTTGCAAAGCTTTTATTTGACTGATTCTAGTCAAAATGTCACTCTCTTCTTTCGTATCCCTTTCAGAGATTAATACAAAGTTAGAAAACGAGTAAGGAATTTAATTTATCAGATTCGACATCCTAAGACCGGTTTCTGTCTTTCGGCTTCGTCAGTTAGGCTTTTCGAGTCCAATAAATAAAATTCCAAACTCGTACAAGTCAATAGCTATATCCGCTATAAGATAAAATTTTTAGATGTGCTGCCATCTATGATTAGAAGAGAGTATTGACAATGTCCAAATTTTATCAATGATTTTCTTTATATTTCCCATTCTCTTCTGGTTTCTTATTTTTATGTATACTTTCGATACATGTCTCTTCTTTTTTTAAATTGATTTTATATTTATATTAATTCCTTATACTTTTGTTTATTACCTTCGTGTTTTCGCTGGACTATGGACTATGTACTATGAATATGTTTCCACTACAGCGTTTTTAAATTACTCCCATTTTTCTTCTTCAACTTCACATATAATTTTAAATATATCTATTATGCTCCTAGCTCATCTACTCTTTTTTTTTACAAAAATAACCTTCCCTTACCCACAAAGATAATACATTTCTCACTGCAACTACTCGTTCCCTATCCCCTCACCGTTCCAGACCTCAACACGCAAACAGTTTAACCGAAAATCGTTCGATTTATCACTCCAAGGCCTACTATTCAGATATCCGAAGTGAAGTAATTGTGCATTGTTCTCATTCTGCATAGGCTACTTGATGTATGGTATGCTAAGTCGGATAAAAGGATTTTCCGGGTCTCTCCGATCGTTTTCCAGACCACTAGCGTAACTAGAGTTAAGGGGCGATTCCTTTCTGAGTCGTTTTACGTATTGAGCAGCGTACAAATCTCGAATGGGTCGAGTGATACCTTATTGTAAAGGTATTCACGAACTATTTTTAGTCATTTAAATGTAATACTTTTAAATAGGTAACTTTTAAACAATTTTATACTTAAAATATTAATTAAAGATTGTGTAATTTTAATTCATTGGCTGTAGATCGCATACGAGAAGTCTTTTCGTTTTTGAATGTTAATCATATTGGAATTTTTCACCAAAAGGCCTCAGTTGAGTTAAGTCAAAATAATATCGTTTTTGATAATCGATTTTTTCACGTAGAAATTAGAAAATATAATTGCCATAGCCAAAATCGATAAAAAATATTTTTTGGAGGATTTTGGCAAAAGATTTGAGATTCTTTCAACAAAAAATGACACGACGAAAAAAAATCGGATGTGGCCATGCACATGACTTTACCATACTTTAACGGCACTACGGGCTCATAATCCAATTACTCGTACATATTTAAGGCAGGCCGTGCCTGGCAAGAGCGTACAATTGTCTCCACGAAACAAAACACTTCTACTGCGCTTGCGCTATTATGCAACTATGTTATTCCATATTTTATTTTTAACTCGCTTATAATACAAAATTTGAAAAAGGTTTTTAAACAAAATTTATAGTAAATTTGATTTAAAATAAATTTTCTCTCTTAATATTTTTACATAAACTTAATAGAAACGATAATAATTGCGAAAATCTGCAAATTCTCAGGAGTAAACCCCCACTTCCGGTTGTCCGATTTTGCCCAAATTCTAATCAGCTCATTAGCATGTTGTAAAAATGCTAATTATAAAATTTGGTTAGGAAATTCTGATCGCAGTTGGAGTTAGAGCGCACACAAACTTTTTCGGACTACATACTCCATACTCCATACATACATTTTCTGAAAATGGTCTTAAATGACTTAGGGGGTCTCAAAACATGTAAATCCACTGAAATCTGAACTTTGCGATTACAATACTTCACCTATGGTAAAGTAAAAAAATTGTATTCGGAGGAACGGAGGGGTAAAATGAAAATAATGATTTTAATGGAATTTTGAGCCTCAAAAAATTTTCTTTTTACTTCGTGGACCAAAAATTCCCTGGAAAAAAATAAATAGTATCACCACTGTATCCGAAAACCGGGAGTGCATTGTTCCAAGAAGACGTTCAGCCGTAACAGGTACAAATGGCCGAAGCCGGTGGAAACAGAGCCCTCTAGATCGATTTTTTTTCATGCTTGACCGCTCCTCCGGAACGCTACTAAATTGTTTTTGAAGATCGCATCCAGAATTCGAGGATATGTGGGAGATTGCATGTCGCACATGATCCACAAAAGAAAGTAAAATGTTTTTGACAATGATTGATGTTTAAATTTGTTGTCGGGATACATTTACTTTGTGTTTACATCGATTTAAAGAAGTTCAATGTTAAAACAGAGATTGTTTTACAAACAAAATTAAAATCCCACCAAAAAATGGGATACGCACTGTATATATAAAGCGCGACATTTAAAAGTGAATCCTAAATGCGCTATTTTTAAATTTGATTTGTCCAGATCTGGTATTATAGGTATAGGAAATCGTCTCTTATACTTTCTTTTAGCAACTCTCACGGGGCCATTGCAAAAACCATAAAAAATAACAATCATCCATATATAGGAATGACATCCTGTCATTAATTAATTATAATCTTATACAGCTTGTTTTGAGCCAAGAAAGAAATGGGCAAAAAGGTTAAAACACTTAAAAATAATCGTGAAGTTTTATACTGTATTTGAAAATCAAGAGAGAGTAAATTCCCAGAATAAAAAGTAATTCGGTATGCAAAACTATAGTACAGTACGTGCGGTAAAACTTCAATATTTGTAATGCATTCTAAATTGTTTTTGTTAATTTCAATACAAAATTTATTAAATTTCTTGGACTATCACATTATTTTATGATCTTTCATTGTTACTACAGTAGGCCTAAGAGGATTAACGTGCGTCATAGGCGTAACCAGAATAGAAAGGGATAATTGTTATTTAACGACCTCCGAATGGCAACAGCTTCTAATGACAGATATTTTGACTTAAATAGTTTCTAGAAATGCAGTTATTTGATTTTCGATAAACGTGACAAATAGTAGTGACTAAAAAATGGAAGCAGTTTGTGAGTATACGCCAGTGAAAAAATTAAAACTAGACCATTTATCGCTCAATGAAAAGAGTGCTGTAGTGAATGTGTACCACTATTTTAAACATCAAAATCCCTCAAACACTATTGACAGTGTAGTTGAAACAACATCTAAGGCAATGGGATATGGAAAATCTACAATATATAGAGTTCTAAAGGAGGAAAAATCAGGTGGAGTAACCCACAATAAGCCGGGATAAACTATGGAAAGTGTTACATGAGTTAAACTTTAAATTTGAAAAAATGGGCAGACACTCAATGCTAATTGATTCTGAAGAAATTGTATGTTGGAGAAGACAGTACCTCAGAAGAATACAACAAGTTAAAGCTCAAAATAAAAACATTTATTATTTAGATGAAACATGGGTTAATGAAGGACATTGTGTAGGAAGAGTTTGGAAAGACAAAAATATAAAATCATCCCATCAAGCTTTTCTAGAAGGATATACTACTGGTTTTAAGGAACCTATAGGAAAAGGTAAAAGATTAATTATTTGTCATATAGGCAGTACAAACGGTTTTTTTGAGAATGGTTTACTCTTATTTGAATAAAAAAAAACCGTTGATTATCACGAAGAAATGAATGGAGACGTGTTTGAGGAATATTTTGAACAGATGATTCAATTCATACCAAAAGGATCGGTTATTGTAATGGACAATGGAAGTTACCACTCCAGATTACTTGAACCTTTACCAACCACTAAATGGAAAAAGGGTGAAATTGCAAAATGGTTATCTTCTAAAAATTTAGCCTTTGACAATACAATGCTGAGGGCAGAATTGTTAACTATTGCTAAAAAACATAAGCAAAATTATAAAAAATATAATATTGAGGAGATAGCCAAAAAACGAGAAATTGAAATCCTTCGTTTACCACCCTACCATTGTGAGCTGAATCCGATAGAATTAATATGGGCTTAAGTTAAAGGTTATGTTGCCAGAAATAACACTACTTTTAAATTATCAGATGTTAAAAATCTCTTCAATAAGGCAATATCTGAAGTAACAAGTGAAAATTGGCAAAAATGTATTAGACACGTTACAGAAATAGAAAAAAAAATGTGGGAGCTAGATAACATAATTGATATTACTATAGAGCCCATTGTAATTTCTCTAGAATCAGATGGTGAATCTTCTGACACAGAGTGCGAGGAACCATAACTTTAAAATTATTAATTTATGTACTTTAATTTTATTTTTAGATTTTTATTTTTTAAGATTTAATATTGTCGTATTTTTTGCATGTTGCTCGTCAAATTTTATCCTTGCGGTTGGTTTTTTTTTTCTCATATACCTACTTAATTGTTTTTTTAGCTCCTCATATTAATTTATAAATAATTGTAATTATCTGTACATATTATATACATATTTTGTAAATAAACATATGCCTAAAACAAAATGCCTAAAATAATATTGACTTTTTCTTCATTTTACCCAAATAAAATGACTACTTACGAATTATGTTTATCTATCTAAAATTGGTAATCTAGGTATAAATAACTAAAACAAATTAAATATTTCTATTTCCATATTAATTTAATTTTGAAAACGCACGTCTATGGTTTACTGCCTTTAACACTGATAACTGCAAAACATTTCTGGGAATTTACTCTCTCTTGATTTTCAAATAGAGTATACAACTTGAATTGCTGTATTCATTCTTATTATCATTATTATCATCATGAAAAACAGGAATCTGTTTTATCGGCTTTACAAGTAAGCTATAGATGTTACTCTAACAACAGGTAATAATGAACTGTCCTGGATTTGGTCGAAATTTGGTTTTTATAAACCGTCATCTCACGGCTTGCTGAGATGTGAAATTTTTATATTCGTGTCAAAATCCATGTACAAGGTTGAAATTTTATATTTTTGAAATGTTTTTTATTATTAATTTCACTCTTTTTTAATATCACTTTCACTATTAACTTTTTTAAAAACACTATTTTACTCAACCTAAATTTCCAAATACAATTTTATTTACATTTTTTATTTCGACATTTCTTATAATTATTGACTTCGTTATTAATGTTATTTTTACCTTTTTTTATAGAATTAGGGTATTTGTAATTTTGAAAATTTGTATAACTATTCCTCTAACCATAATTAACATTCTGTAGATGATTAATTTCATCCACAAGTTTCACAAACAGATAAAATTTTATGGTTAGAGGTATAATTGGTACTGATGTTTCTAATCACTACAAGTGATTTTAAATCTAATTACTGAAGTCCAAATTATTTCAGAAACTGACCGTGATACCCTATTCTAGTGAATTATCGAAACAGTTTTTGAAAAGTAACATTTTTACTCATTAAAAAAATACATGAATTTAAAATTTGCAACTTGACATTTCCCATTTCACTTATCCTTGTTATTCTTGATTGTATTTTTGAAATTTAATTACTTATTGATTAAACTGATAAAGACATTTATTGTTTCACTTATTTACACCATTCTAAACCGATTCCCAACATCTTCAGTGATGTTACCCGCTACAATATATATAAGCAAATTTCTGTAACCGACAAGCGTTTTCCAGTTTGAAAAGGTTGTGGGCTTATCGAGACATAACTCGATACTTTTTCAAAAGTTCTCTGTAGGACTGACGTATCTTTGAAGGGCAGTTAATTACCTTTCATTAAATATTTTGTATAAAAGTGAAAAGTTAATTTAAATTCAGTTTTTAATTATAAATTTGCTAATTTTCTGTTAAAGTTTCCACTCGTTTTATACGGGGGGGCGGTTTTTTATTAGCTGTATTCCCAAATATGAATTTTTCCAGATTTTTCCTTCAACGATAAAGTTAAAAAATTGAAAATTTGTAAACAAACTTTTTCGATTGAAAATTAGGCTTTTTTATAATTTAAATTCGTATAAAATTTAATCCTGATTTACGTAGTTAAGCTTAAGGGCGCGGTCTTGTACGTCAAATGTCAGCGAAATTATGTCAAATAAGGTGCTGTCCGGGAGGTACTGGTATCTCGTGATAAATGCTTAAATTAAACAAAGTAGTTACAGAAACCTTCCTTTGAAATTTTCTCATTACAGAAACCGTTCGAGAAATTCATTGTCTGCTATATTTAATACAAGGGGACAACAATATTTAGTATTACCAAATTACCAAAATGTATAATCTTAACTTTTTATTATTCATTTATGGGCAGAAGGACCTCGGTCGATAGCTCTTTGTAAGTGGTTAGCTAACAATAAAGAACATAATGATAAATAATTATTCATTTATTTTCTTTGTAGGTATATATTATTTATACAGAGCCTTTCAATGAAAATAAAATTAAAATAATTTGTTACTGGGGCATTGATAATATCAAAATAACATTTTCTTTTCAGTAATTTATATGAAGTGATTTTGTTCCTCGTTATGAAGTATATGAGAAACGAAAGAAAAATTTACCACGCAAACGATTTATTTATTTATTTATTACGATGAATTACGATTTAGGTAAACATGTCAAAGATATTTACAAGTAGGAAACAATTTTTTACTAGGGTATAATTGGTATTAAATTTTCGAAATAAAATGCCCCTTTCAAATGTATACAGAGTGATGTTATTGCTCATTTCAAAGTTAGTATGACAACTATTCCAGAATCGACACGTGTCAAGTTGCGTCGGCGCTTCTTTGTAGATCAAAGAATCGCTTTTTTAAGTCAAGGCGGGCAGGCATCGTTTGAACTTTGGTTCAGCTCACGGTGGCCCTAGACTCCTAGACCGCGCGAACGATGAATTACGATTTAGGTGAACATTTCAAAGATATTTAGAAGTCCCAAACAATTTGAAAATAAATATATCTCTATAATTTTCAGATTAATGAATTTGAATATAAAATATGAAAGATTACATATTGATCGACATCTACCAAAATCAGAACTTTTTTTTAACCAATTTGACAACAGGAAGTTGATGTTTGAAAACAAAACAGAAGTGAAAATTTACAGTTCTATGCCTATGCACAAAATTATTACATTTTTTTTAATTTGATAAATTAGAGTTCCATGGAAATAATAATTTGACACATTGACAATTTAATAGTTATTATAACTGATTAAAAAAGAAAAATCATGATTCCGACACATACTAACTATTAAAAAGTAAAAATTAATTTATTATGAAAGTCATACAACATATCGGTTATTTTGAATATATTCTTATCTTTTACTTTATAATATTCCCTAATTCTTTTCTAAAATACTTTCTATATTTTTATTCTAATGCATAACATACACAAATAATTTCGAATTCTTTTTAAAAATTCCCGCGTTATGACAGTTAAACGACATGCGCAAAAAGCATCTCGTCCTCGAGTAATAAAAAATATATCTATAAATACTCTAAAATCTCGTCAACTTTCAGACAAAACGTTGCCTAACCACTGATTCGACGTTGCCAAATGAACTCTTATCAACAACAGCTGTGAGTTCCTGCGAAAATTTAAATTCATGATATATTATTATATTCGGCGTACTTAGAATGTTCCTTTCTGAATAAAGTTTTTTAAATGTTTGGAGAGCAAAAACTTTACTTTACTTTATTTACAAAGACAATAAATACAATTGCAGCGTTCTTTTTGTGTTTTGAGTGCATGTTTCTTTTATTATGTGCCAACATTGCTATATTCTAAACCATAACAGATAGGAATACGATGAAATGGGAAAAAAATTGAATTTTTGGAAAAAATTAGAGATAAAAAAAATCTACAGGGTTTATTGATTTTCTTGAGTTGTACAGTAAAACCAAAAATGGCATTTTTATAGTTTGAGATAAAATTTGCTATAAGTGACGTTTATAGTTTACAAAATATCAATAATTTATTGTAGAATAATGAAAACAATTTAATGAATAAAATGAAACAGTTAACAAACAAAATATAAAATTAGCAATATAATTTGAAAAGAAACATTTAAGTATATTACATTAAAATAAAATTTAAAGTGAACAAATGTTATCTGAAATATAAATAATAGTAAAATTTTTTGCTGTTCCACGTGGTTGTGCTATTAGTTTTTCGAATTTAGCATACACTTTAGAGCCGCAAAGATTTTTTTATCGTTTTCTACACCTTTTAAAGCGATATCACATTTTATGAGAGGTCAAAGTCTCTCACAACTGGGCTAATTATGGTATCACCCCGCTAAATATCTCAGCTGATGGGTTGGCATCCATTGCAAATTTGATTTGCTTCGGGCACCATCTTTCTTACAGTGTTAAAACCTATATGATCTATATATAATTATATATATATATATATATATATATATATATATACTGAATACCTATGGGTAAAGAATTTTTAGACGCCATTGTTTGACCAAACTTTCAAATTAATTTGAAATGACTTCAAAATTTCAAATCGACTGATTTCATAAATTAAAGTATTTTGATGTATTCTGATTAAACCACATTGTAGTAAAGGTCTAACTTAGGTCACGTTAATGTTTATTTTTCTTATTTTTTCAGAATCGAGGATATATAGATTGTTAAATGCCACTTTTAAGGTTAAAAAAATTGGATGATTTTGAAGCTGTCGTTTTCATAGAAAATAATAAATTTATCAATTTAGAATAGTAAGACTACCTAAGTTAGACCTTTATCTTTAATTTGTCTGAAAATTATATTTTAAATCCCATTACATTCGGAAATCAGTCGATTTAACTTTTGGTCTGCAGCATAGGATTTTATACACAGGAAGACCGCGCCCTTAAGTAAAATATCTCTTAAAACGGTTCTGTTTAAAATGACCTTTTCCAATGTATATTTAATCAAAATAAATAATTTCATCGATACCCCGTGAATCTTTGCCGTTTTTAAAATATCTAATTAATTGGGTCAGAAAATTTCTTTTAAGAAAAGAAAAGTAAATACAGAAAACATGGGAAAACGTAAAAAGTGTATCAGAAATTGAAAAAGAGAAAGCAACATTCGGAAGATAAATGTAGCCATCTAAAGTTCAGAAAGTAAGTGAGACAAAATATAGAAAACGGCTCTGTTTTTCGCTGGTGAAGGTGATTCTATCGCTGCTGCAGTTTCTTTTCGTTTCTTTTTTAAATAGTGTTTATAATATTTTATTTATTAGAAGTAAACAAAGAGAGCATTATATTGAACGATCAGTTGAACTATTAGAAAGTCCAACTGACGAAGCAGAAAGGTCCTAGGCTGTAGCACATTTGCTTATATGACAATGAGACCCTTATATAAAAAAATAAATATAAATAACTATCGAGTACTCTAAAGAAAACAAGAAAAACTTCGTAGCATACTTTGAAACAATTTAATTTTTCCTTTAGATAAATTTCGCCAAATACCTTACGTTTTTAGCGTGTCTTTTTCGATGACAATTCGGAACGCTCTGAACTATACGCGTCACTTGAGCCGTTTCGTCGCATATGTGTGAAAAATGTAAATTGAGAAATTTGACTACACTAAAACAGTTGCTCACGTTCATCTACACGTAGACGGCAGGCGTTCAGTGGCGTAGTTAAGAGGATCTTTATCATCAATAGGAGACATAAACTTGAATATATTAAGAAAAGAAACTGATTCTAATCTTTCCCTCATAGTAATAAACAATATCCACCGGAAAATTCAATCACTAGCAATAGGTAACGCACTTTAGTAGATAGACATTTTTCTTTTAATATTAAACACCCATAAAGGCATTTAGTATATTACAATCTGGTCAACAGTGAGCAATTTAATTCTAACTTATATATACTCATCAGCGTTCTGTATCATGGATTGCACTAAAGTTTAACATGCACACATAAGCTCTGCTTTTGCACTAAAAAACACTAAACCAACTCAAAAGGCTTGATCCTCTTAAGTCTTCTTTCTAACACAGTATTGTCAAGGAGCTGGATAGCCTTGACATTGACATGATGATGAAGTCTTTCTTCATGACTCTTGGCTAATTTCTTGATGGTCTGGTCATTTACAGATCCCTAGGTATTATATTCTATTTCTTCATGATGTAAGATATTATTCTTAATTATTATGGCACCTCCACCTCTCGCTGCATTATCGGGATGGTTAGTTTGATAAATTTTGTAATTTCTAAATTTAATATGTGACTGATTAGTAAAATGCGTTTCAGAAATGAGACACGCATCTAATTTATTTACATCTAGAATTCCTTGCAATCCTTTGATGATATCATTACTGATAATTTTGATTTGATGCCCTGTCACCATTCTGTTTAATTCCTCGTGAAGAGCTTTAAAATTATCAATGCCATGTACCACTAATGGTGGGGACATAAGAGGTTTTTTGGCTTTTATCTGTTGATGTATCCATTCTTCTTTTCTTGTTGTTTCCTTGTTTCTTTCTTATCCACTCTATTTCTCTGGCTAATTCTTTTTCATCAGTCTGATATTCTATTTTATCTTTTTCCTCTTCCTGTGGAGGAGGAGATAATTTCTTTAGCAGATCTGTGTGATCTTTTTGCATTTGTTCTAATTGTTGTTGTATAGTATTTATTTTGTTTACTAAACAACTTTTTTCATATTCGGAATTTTTCCAAGAATTATATACTGCTTGTTCATTTTGCGATCTTGCACTATTTTCCTGAAACAGTGCAACATTCTGTTGACCTACATCCATCATCGACACCCGAAATACAGGCGATTGTTGATGCATTGCCACACTTTATTTATTGCAACACGATAATTTACGACCGTGTGATGACCATCTAACGAACACCTGTATGTAAGTATTTATTTTGGAAAGCCCCATTCAAGCGTAACAGTTAGTTTACGTATATAATTACTTATATTTAACACATATAAATCCGAAACTGCCGTTATTAAGAATTATTACTAAAATCCAAAATCCACTAGTCATCGCTGTTATCCCAACCCTCTCTTTCATTTATTTTAAATTATAAATGGATGACATATTTGACGATAATTCTATGGATTCATAAGCGTTTTTGTAGTCGATCTCACATTAAATATTAACAGGTGAACGTCCTCAAAAAGACTGACATATATTTTTAAAACAGCCTCATAATAAAAAAATTTCTCTACATCCCTGAAGGCGTTAGACGCCCCTTTCCAGGGCGCGGGTCGGAGCGTACCAGGACTACACGTAAAGGCTGAAGGATGAGCTATATAAATATACGTGACAGATACATGCACGTCTGTATAAACTCATTTGTTCCCTTTTCAACATGTCATTGCTTATTCAGTCTACGTGAGTGTAACTTGGAAAGGGAAATGAATATTATGATCTGTTCGTAAGCCATGTCTGTGTTTTCGTTTTTAATCAAAGTAGGTTTTAGAGCTTTTATCTCGGTTATTAGTTGATCTTGCTGGATATTGTAGTTGTCGTATTGTGGTTGCGAATGAGCTGCATGCTGCATAATTTATAACATCCTAATTAACTCAATTCTCTTCTGCGGTACAACTAAGAGGAATATATTACTGTTGTTTTGGGCTATACAAATCCCCTGTATATTGTAAACCCAAACTTTGAAGAAGAAACCCTGTAAATGTCCCTGTTCCCGTTTAATTGGATATAAACGAGGTATATTTGATGTGGACTGTATATCTCTGGTTGATGAAGAGGGTTGTTTAAAAAACACTTAATACTTGACTAAACTGTGTATTAAATTTTAACAGAAAAACATTACAAATTTAAAAAGTAGAATAATTACATTTTTAGATATGCTACCAATAGAATAATTACAGTTTAGATTAATTAATTGATGCTAACTCATGAACTAAATCAAAAACTATTTTGTGTGAAAAAATATTTTATGAAGTTATAAAACTTCTAGCTACTATGAGTCGATATTAAAGACTCACTTAAAAAAGCCTTTATATGTTTTCACTACGCTTCAGGAGTGACGTAATCAATCAATCAATCGTTCGATTGTTTTTAGCTAATGATACTGATTTCTATAATTTTGATGGTGAGACCTACACCTGTAAGTTATTGAAGATTTTAGCCTATTTCCGGACATTGGACTCTACTGCATAAGTGCATAAGATGCGAAATGTTTTGCATGCGAGTGTTTTCATGTGTGGTAATATTTTTGACGAGTTTTTTAACGCTTAGCTATCTAATTGACTTGTTTTATTTAATTAATATAGGAGTAGAGCTTCGCAGGGTGTTGATATTTCAACAACTATTTTCTAATAAATAACATATTACAAAAACAAAAATTAAGTGCCTAATAAACAACCATGATTAAAAAGTTATTCTAATGTATAAAAAGCTCCAGTTTTCAGAAGTCTATTGAGAGAAATATAATCGAATTTTATAACACAAAGTATCACAATAACTTATACCTACCCCCTAGGCCTAGTAGCCCCCATATGATTACAGGAAATGCATTTCAACTAAGAGAGAGATTAAAACCCCTTGCAGACGAAGCGGGACAGCATGACTACTCAAAGATTAGATCTAAAAAATTAACCTATAACCGTCAAGAAAAAAGCCTTGCTTACTTTCGTATCCTGTAAATGGTCATCAGGTCTAGTACTAGAATGTCACCAGGCCCTGATCGAAGCTTGCAACAACAACGTGGTCACGTTAGCTTGGATCAAAGGTCATGAAAAATCAAAAGGCAACCGTGCAGCTGACTCTCTAGCTAAGAAAGCAGCCTCCCAAAAACTTTTGGGACCTGGCACTTTCATAAGCTTATCGGCATCAGCTGTGGCTGACCTACTGAAGAAACACTCCCTTGACAAGTTTAAGGGTAGATGGGACGACGAAACAGGTTGCAAGCTAGCCAAGGAACTATTACAGTATCCGAACAGCGAAACAGCCAAAAAATACATGACTATGAACAGACAGAACCTGCGCACAGCCACAGGTATCCTGACTGGCCACTGTCATCTACGAAAACACCTCTACAGGATGGGGTTATCTGACACTCCACTGTGTAGAGGATGTGAACAGGAAGACGAGACTGTCGAACACATTCTTTGCGAATGCCCGACACTCTCACAAATGAGACATTTTCTTTTCGGCGAGCGGTGGCTAACACATGCCAACATGAGGGAGCTACCTTCAGGCGACGTCATCGCCTACTTTAAACAAGTAGGCTGGCTGACGAGCTAGAAGGAAGGCTCAACCTCAGAAGGACGCACAATGGGCCAAATGTGGCCTACGTGCTGTGGGGCGACCCACCCTTCTAGATTTACAGATACAGATACAGATCCTGTAAATGGTGTGATCTGTAATGAATTTTCAGTTTCTTCGTCCATGGCTAGTTTTGCAGGTATATATCTTTTTCTTTCTCTCTTTTCATTAGAATTAGAATATTATTCTCAATAAAGACTGATTTTCTTTTTGATCATTTTCCTCGCTCATCTTCAGAACGACTATCTGGTTCCTACTCATCTTTTTTGAAGGATTAAATATTTTTTATTTCGATCAATAACACGAAATCAGATTAAATTATCACCTGTAAGAATCGCGAATGTATATCCCGATCATTCGCGGCAACGGAGCGTGTCTCACAATAAACGTGGCAGTATAACCGTATGCCGTAGCCCGGCAATTTAGCGAAATCAGAATTGCAAATATGGAAAGCATCGGCACAGCGCTCTCTCCAAGTGAGAAAGATAAATCAATGGAGGGTGACAATTTTCAGTCAACGACTCGTGTTTGCATGTGTATTTTATTGTAGTTGGCATTTACGTATTTTTGCGAATACAAAGTATTTTATACCGCCGTTGGTAAACATTTTATACTTTCTTCGAAACCAAGTAAAATCTATAAAGTCTTACTAAAATACTAAAATTATCTAACAGGCTGAGAAATCTCTTATTATAGCTGAGCTAAACGTAAACAATTTCATTATAAAGAGCATTTTAGGTTAACTTGAACTGTCTGTTTGTATAAAGAACTTATACAAGGCGAAGAAAAAGCTAAAGCAGAAACAATAAAGTCATTTAAGTTGAAGAAAGAACAGATAGTAAGATTATATCGTGAAAAAGTTGGGAATAAATTAACACAAATCCAAGGAGACCTAAGCGACATGGATTTAGAAGAAATCTGGACAGAGTTTTAAAATACGATTGGATATATAGAAGAAATAGACATAAAAAGCAAACAGCATGGTGGACAGAAGATATCAAGCAGTAAGTCAAAATAGAAAAAGAAAAATGAAAAAAAATGAAATACACTGCTTACAAACAACAAAGAGTAAATTTGAAAAACTTATTTATTACTAGCTAAACAAAGAACGTGGACAGAATTTGGTAAAAAATAGAAAAAGATAGCAAAAGCAACCAGAAATTGTTTTTAGAGTGTTAAAACATCTTAGAAATAACAGTAAGAAGGTACAACAATGAAAAATAAAAAGGGAGAAATACTAAGAAAAGAGGAAGACGTAATGTAAAGTCTGAAGTTATTATGCTGAAATGGATTTGGAATTAGGCTCTAAAATGTTTAATGCAGTGTCTGTTTTATTTTTTTCATCAACATATCCTTCAGCAATAGCACTTTCAACTACCATGTCTTTTTTAATCATTTAGATCTTCACCATTGTCGACTAATAGAGTTGCTGAAGTTCTACGAAGACTGTTTCTCTTACAGTAGAGGATATTTTGTGTATATCACTGCGATGGCACTTTCCATTTTGATATTTTAGGAAAAACCGCGAAATATCCATTTTTGGTGTCGCATTAGGGATGTTTATCGCAGTGCTTGTTTTCTATGTCATTGATGTTTATGTTAAGTAATTCATCACATCGACAAGCTCCGGCCACTCCAAACAACATATCTTTATATACCTTCATAACCAAAAATTGGTTATAATAATAAACGTCTTTATTTCCCAGATGAAAGAATACAAAATATAATTTAAACAAATAAAAAACAAAAGTGGGAGTGGCGAAGTTTAGCCTAGGGCTACTCATACTTAACCACATTAACAAACAAAAGATGAAATAATGAAGTTTAATGATATTTAGAGAATCAATGATGACGAACAAAAAGTGTCTTTGTACAAAGTTAATATAATTCGAAATGATATAAAAAGTATATCAAAAATTTTCTTTTAATCTATAGAATAAGATGTTATTAGTCAAAATTTGCAATAAAATCAATAATTTTTTTAATTTTGTAAAAATTTAGGTTAAAAAGTGTCAAATTTTTATCTAGTGAGCTGTGACATTGTACTTTATAAAAAGCATTTCGTGTGTCAAAAAGGGGCTTTTGACCAAAATCTTTTGAAGAGTTCACATCGCTCCGTATCATAAAAACAAAAGAAAAACCCAAAGCAACGCGATTTAAAAGAAAAATTTGTTACCTGTCAGAAAAAGTGAGGTTAAGAAATGTTGATAATTCAAGAAGAACAACAATCTTAAAAGGTGGCTTTATCCAAAATTATCCTACCTATCCTGTGTTCCTGTTTGGACATCTCCAATCCCAGCTGTATTCCTGTATAAAAGTATCCAGATCCAACTATATTCGGCGTAAAAATATCCATCCTGTTTCCTGATTTTGGTGTTATTTGGAAAAACGATTTTATAAAATCCCATATATTTTGAACAACTAAAATAAGAACGAAAAGCATAAATTGAATAAAAGGTACCATTTTAATTACTAAATGTCGATATTTAAAAAGTTTAAACTATAAAAGGCCATAATAATAAAGTTAGATTGAAAACAATCTAAACTTATAAAAGTTTAATTATGTTAGGTTAGAAGTTTAAGAAAATTTCATATCACACTTAACAAATATTATTTTATAAAAACTACACTTACCGTATTACACCAAACAATTGTTCCTGTACAGATAAAGTTGATCGTTAATTTTTTTTTCTTTAATAAATGTTTATAATTTTTCATTACGTTCGTTGTCAATGATTTTATAAAAATCTAACCTCTTAGAGAACCCTAGAACCTGAGATAGATATTGGCTATAATTTCCTATGTAATTAGACAGATGGCGCCCAACTACAATAACAATATTTACAAAACACGTTCTGTCTAAATTTACGGAAGAAGGTAAATTAAATAAAAAAATTTAATAATAAATATAAAAAGAAAAATCACATACCATTATAATATATATAAAAAAGTAATAATACAATATCAAAAAAAAAAGTTTTAAAAAATGTAAAAAAAAAAATATTTTACTATATAGTTAAATATTAATTTTTCTAAGGAAGGGAACATTGAACAGAGCTCCGAATTGCAAAAATGTCATATGCCATATTAATCATTGTTTTGCTCATTTAAAAAGAATTTTTTTGCTTTAGACCTAAATGTAGGGTGTTTAAAAATTTTAAATTCATTTGGTATCGCGTTATATATAAAACTGCGATTAAACATTACTGAACTATGGATTGGCATAGTGAGACGATTGGGGCCTCGAAGATTTACATTTGTAATGTGTTTACGAGCAACAAATTTTTCTTTCATAATCTCAGGTGTAGAAGTGAATAATACTTTATGAACATACGTAGTCAAATGATATTTCGCACGGTTTTCCATTATAAGCCAATCTAATTCTTTTATTTTATGAGTGATATGATCATATTTTCTTAAACCAAAGATAATCCGACAACATGAGTTTTGAATATATTGTACCTTTGTCCTATCAGCTTCATCTAAGCAAAAATAGTAAATGTAGTCACAATAAGTGAAGTGTGAAAGAACCAATGACTCACACAAAAGCTTTCGCATATTGTGACTAAGAAGTGCTTTATTGGCATAAATAAATTTAAGAGACATGTAACATTTTTGCATTAGATTACGTACATGTGTATGAAATATCAATTCATTGTCAAAAATAACACCAAGATTACGGGTTTCATCCACTATAGGTAAAGGTACCCCATCTATACTAATATTAATATTTTCGGAAAGAAAGACTTTGTTATTTCGGGATGAAAATATCATTACTTTTGATTTTGATGAATTTAATTTTAAATTATGTTGTTTGGATAAATCAGAAATACCTTGAAGGTCTTGGTTAACGAGTCGGCAAGTTTCTTCACAATTTTTACGGTAGTAATATTGCGTATCATCTGCATTAGCCTGTACCTTACCACGTCTTGCCGAAGTTAAGAAATCAGCCGTGTAAAAAATAAACAATAACGGCCCAAGGATAGATCCTTGAGGAACACCACTTAAAATATTAATAGCTTCTGATCTGACACCATCAACCTCGACTACTTTCTACTACTACTATCAGTTAGATATGAAAAAATAAGAGAGACTGCAGCTTGTGACGCACCATAATAGCGAAGTTTGGCACAAAGCAGTTTATGGTTAATGGTGTCAAATGCTTTTGAAAAATCTAATAAAAATAAGAAGAAATATCAAGTGCATTAATAATGTCATCCATTACAACGGCTAAAGCTGTGGCCGTACTATAACCTTTTCTAAAACCTGCTTGGGTATCAGGTATTAATTGGTTTTCTATAAAAAAGTTGCATAGCTGATTAAATAATATTTTTTCTAATATTTTCGAAAAAACGGGCAAAATTTAGAAATTTTAGACAACGGCTTACCAACTGAAGTTTTCCAAGCCTTAGGGACGTAACTTTTTTCTATGCAGGAATTGATGAGGTGGATTAAATAAGTATCAATAAATGGTCTACAAAAAGTTAACATTAAAAGTGATACGTTATCATTTCCAACAGCATTACTTTTAATTCCATCTAATGTAGAAATCTATTTTTCTATTTTTCCTTTGCACTTATCATCAGAATTATCACTCAGAAAATCAGAAAAGTAATTATTAATATCATTGGGATCTGCTAAGTTATCTGAAATATCAAATTTGGCATTTTTGCATAAGTTTAAATATTTAAACGTTTTCCATAATTTCTTTTTGTCTTTTTCTTTAGCAACATTATTGATAACATTTTTACGATTTTGTCTTACTAATTTTACAGTTTCATTTCTAATTTTTTTGTAAACCTGAAGGTCACTATCCAATTTGGTTTGTTTAAACTTTTGCAGAGCTAAGTTTCTTTCTCTCATTTTAATTTTTAAAGGTTGATCAAGCCATGGTGCTGGCTTCTTGGTAACCCGAACTAATCTCAAAGGCGCATGTACATCAAAAACAGCTGTTAAATACGTGTTAAAAATATTTAATTTTGCTTCAATATCCTTCTCACTAAGGTATCTTTGCCAATATAAATTTTCTAGGTCATTTTGAAGTGCGTTTAAATTAATTCCCTTAAACTGCCTTTGCTTAATGAACTTAATTTTAGTTGAAAATATAGACATATCTAAGTAGCAAAAGCCCATCTTATGATCATATATATTATTGCAGTTAATTGTACCAGAATTGGTGATCATGTCAACATTAGATGTAAAAATAGGGTCCAAAAGTTTTGTACCCCTTGTGGGTTATCTGGGCCCTTTGGTAGAAACTTATCGAATTCATCTTTGGTAAATATGCTTGCTTTGTTTGGCGTATATCCTTCATTTTGTCACTTTAAAAATGCTTGTAGTTTCGCATAATTTCCAATTTTTACTTTCTTTTTTTATAAGCTGGAACTTTTCACAGTTTTTGCCAATGTTGTAAAGAACGGTAACAAAACGTTTTCTGAAGATTTTGTTGTATTATGTTGATGACATCACTGAAAAAATCGTTGGTAGACAAAGTCTTTTTGATTTAGCTGAAATCAAATCTTATGGTGGATAATCTAGGCTAGGCAAAGAGGACAGTGGAACATGCAGATGAGACTGCGGAACATATTATTTGAAACTGCGGGGTAAATGTCCGCCAGCGCCTTAAATACCTGGAACAGGTCTTCTTAGAGCCTGATCAGGTTACAGAACTAGTTCCAAAAGCCTAGTTCTTCTGGTCCAAACATAGATGTAGGGTATACACAAAAGATCTTATAGGTCGCAGTGTGGTTAGGCCAATCTACAATCTACAATCTACGCTAACTCTGGGGGAGTACATTGATCGGTACTCTCCTTCTGGATGAAAAACTTTTTTTCCAATTCAATTCAACATACTTAAACTTAAGTTAGGTTAAACTGCTAAACCATGAAGTTACCGGCATAAGGCAACTCGATCGGTAAGTCAATGTGTTTAGACTGGAATGAGATAGATAGAGACACTTTGACAATGTAAATTCAATGGAATTTTATTATTGTACATGGAGTATAAAATTCATAAATTTTTACGCGTAATATAGTAGACTCTCAATAAATGTAAGTGATATATATTCATATTTTGATACGCTTGAAAAAAATATATTTTTGCTATACTGCAAATGACCGAATCTGCTCTACTGCAGTTCATATTATCCTTGCAATATCCGCTGCCGTACTGAAATATTTCGTTAGAATTGGATGTAAATTTCGATTATAGCCCGCGGGTCATCACCGGGAAATCACAACCGTTCATCGTTTGTGTCATCACAGAGAAGTGATGGTGTTTTCAAGAATTTAATTGCTGCATTTTGTCATAAATGTTTCGCAAAACTCTCGGCGAAACTCATGGATATCAGTCATCGTTCATAAATTTTTTTTGAGTTCTCTACAAATAAAAAAACGTTGTTTTTTTAGATAAAATCCATCTCCTGATTGCCATTTTGCATCAATCTTCTGTATTAATAACAACATTTTTTATAGTTATTGTCACGCTAAACAAAAGAACACTCAGTACATCGAGTTTGCATTTTGTGTTTAATATAAGTTAAGTAAATTATATAATCAAACAAGCGATTCGAATAAACAATAATAGTATTTTTTAATAACATAACATTGAGCTGGTCACGTCAGACCCAATTCGCGAGATATAAATATCCGCCGAGTTAGCAATAAAGGACTCTCTTGTCTAGGGGTCATTGTGTGTACGAGATCGTACAGCCCTATCTCCAAGCCAGCGTGACGTGCCCAACGAAGAGGTATGTGTAACTTATGGTAAGGCCCTTTGTATTTTATAAGTGTATATTTTTATAGTTGTTAATAAATTTGTTTACTGTTTAACCTGGTTTTATTTCATAAAGAAAGGTAGCAAATAATTATAAGTTAATAATTCTCACAACCATTAGGGTCGTGACATTATTAGGTTTCTATTTATTTTTCATTTCTATTTGTATAGTTCTGGAAACCAAATTTGTTTGTTATAATATTTCTCTAACTTGTACACAAAAACACATCCAACAAAAAATCGGTTACAAAAAGTCTTTGTCATTTATAAATGACACATTATTTAGCAACTCATTATGAGTTTAGAACTCAAAGTATATGAAAGCGTCAAGAATAAGAAAATGTAAGAATGGCTCTTTTGTCTTTTGCATTTCCGTTGACGGGACAAAAGTTTTGCTTTTCCCAGTAAATACGAACTGTTTTAACAGTGTTACAAAAAGTTGTTATTTATTTTAGAAACTAGAAGTGATGCTCTAAATCTTGCTCAATTTAAATATCCTATTTGATACCGTCTTATAATCTCGCATAAACTGATCGTGATTTATTATTTTCAGAATACGAAACTCCCAGAGTCTTTTGTGGGAATTTAAATAATTTGGGCATGAATAAAATGTTCTAGAACAAAATCTATGAAGCTAATAATATATCTGGAACATTTGAATTCATTAGATTAAAATACACTTTAAAAAGTCATTCAATCCATAACACGAAAACCCAAATTTCTAAATCCAAACTGCTATTGAAATGTCCTTATTTTTCATTATGAATATTTTCAAATCAAGTATTTTAAAGAGTTTTATATTATAATCCTTTAATATATATACTCTTCTTAAAAAACGAAAAAAAAAAAATTTAATAGCAACATTTTATGCTAAGGCGTGAATTTTATACTCCATCTTTACGTACGCCACGTATATGAGTTTATGGTAATAAATTTACTTTTATTAGGTGTAATATAACTGCTGTAAGTTGAATACAAACGAGAGAAAAAAGCACATAAAGCACCGCCTAGCCCACGGAAATTTACTGCGAAAAGAAAAGTGAAAATATAGGCAACAAGAAGGAGGCTCTTTAATATTTATGAAAAAGGTGTTACTACGTTATCTAGTGACTTGTAATATATAATTTTATAAAAAAAGAAAGGAAAGTAGTTCTAAATATGTTTAATTCAAGTATATAGTAACAGTATAAAGTGTCAAGTATCAGAAAAAATATATAACAAGCCAAACTAAGCGAAATAAAAACTTCGGTAAAACATGGGAAACACGTTGTTGTTAAACGTTAAAAATTTATACCATCTACATTACCGAGCTAATTGCACATTCGATCTTAATCTTCTATTGAGACGAGCACAACTTTGAAGCGACACCACCGGTATTAATTTGAACCTTCACGAAAAGCATAATTGTTCATTTGTTTACCTGCAAGTCGAACGTGTGTTTTGATTTTGTGCTTCGTGTATTTTGCTGTTATTTGTTAGTTAAACGTTAAAAATGCCCAATAAAAATAATACAAACTATTGCGTTTATGGGTATACCTCTAGGAAATCTAAAAATCCGGAATTACACTTCCATTATGATCCACCCAAGAAGCAACAAAAAAGGTGTCATCGAGGACGTTGATCGTCGTAAATTCCGGGAAAAGTGTAATCAATTTTAAATCTGAAGATTATATTACAAAATCAGGTAAGATAAAGATTAGCATTTCTGAGATTATTTGTTGATTACTACTGAAATGTTTTTAGGAATTATTTCAAACAAAATAGCACCCAAGTAGTGCAAAAAGTGTGTGCCATCACATCATTTGCCCAGTAAGCCACTTGATGTTAAAACCATTAAATGTGCAAGGAATGATGGTTAGTTAGAAAACAGCAAAGTGTTGCCTATAAACTAAGTAAACTTGTCCTTACAAACTGTCGAAACTGTGTACAGTTGTACTTTTATATATATGTAAACTTAAAATCTAATTAGGTGTGCACATCATTGCTGATATTTCAACTTGTCATTTTTCTAAAGGTAATATTCAGTAAAATAAAACCTTTGTCACATCATAATTTTAAAAATACCATTATTATGTTCCCCTCTTGTACAACACCTGTTTTCAATAATTATACAGTTACAATTAGTAATGAATTATTATAATAAAATGTTAAATACTACTAAAACTGAATAATTCAAAGTTAGCTTTGAACTTATGTTAAAATAAAGGATTAAAAAATATACATTTTGTGTTTATTTTGAAACAAAAACAAAGTAGATAAACGAAATAAAAAATTTTGCAACAGATACATTTGATGGCCTATGAAGTGTTTTAAGCCAAGAAAAAAATTTCTTAATTTTTTATATTTTAATTTGATATTGATTTAAAAAATAATTTTGAAACAAGGAATAGGATATATTTTACCATAAATCAATCAAAAGTAGGTTCTTAGAAATCATTTTTTAATTAAATCATTTTTACAATTACAATTATTATTTTGAAAAAATTGAAATAAAATTTATCAGCAGAAAACTGTTGTATGTTTCTTTGGCATATGATTTAGCTCCCTTCCAATATCATTCTATATTAGTAGAGGTGAAGATGATAATACCTCTAGGCTATATTCATTCTGAAACACAACAAAAAAGCACACAGAAACAGAAGAAAACAATAAATTTCTGAAAAACGTAAGATATGCTAAATAAATATCCTCAATTTTAGAATAACGACACAAAAAACAGGTTCAATTGAGTATAAATACTTACATGCACAGATATATTATGGTAATTTCCAAATCAAAAACCTCAAACAATCACAAAAAGTCTTAAAATACTACAACTAAACCATTCACTCAGTATAACCTAATGCACTATTTACCAAAAATTATGCGTTTCGTGTGAACAGCTGATCGACGACTGTGGCGCCACCATCGGTAATTATTTGTCTCAATAGTATAATAAAACACTCGGTTTAACGACGAAAGCAATAACCCCATCATGTTACTTAATATTCATACCGTTTTAGGGAACTAATTTGTTCGGAATACCGAAAATTCTTCAACGTTTTCCACTAACATAGTTCGACAGCTCGTCTCACTATTACATCCTACGACCGCTCGTCCCACCATTACATCCTACGACCACCCCGAAGGATATGGCGGGAGAGCGACAACTCCACTCAAGGGTATGAAAAATGATTCTGACCTTTGTTAAATCAGCTTTTTGTTATATAAGATACTGGCTTAAGTCAAAATACTTCAGTCGTTAATAAGTACGAAAGAGTTTCCTTGAAAGCTTTTCAAATAACTTTCAAAATTTACGTTGGTTTCAATATTATCATATCCATAGGTGGCGCGACAGAGGTGGTCTCTGTGTTATACAATGGATGCATAGGTGGTAGATAATGGAGTGGCTCTAACGAGCTAGGGTATCATCCCCCCGAACCAGGACTAGTACGAACAAAATTACGAGTTTTACCGAGGAGGGGGTATTAAAGCCTTGCCTTGGAAGCCGAGTGATACCTTGACTTGGGCGCGTACAAACCACGACCTGCGCAACTTCTTTTTGGCCAATAGTTTAATATTTACCGTTCTTAAACGATGTGGATATGGTTTGCAAAAAATTCTACTTTTTCTTTTTCATGCATTTTGGATTAATGCACTCAAGAAAGTGGTGTAACTGCATTTTAGAGATAATATGAACGTCAGAATTAGAAATCTTCTTATGAAATAACTATCGAAATGTGAACCAGAATAATTTCTTTGTATACCTACAAAACATGTGATCAAAAACTGGATCAGGGAAAGACACTTGCAACACTGGCACAATGTGTCAGGACAAAATTACGGAAAATCCTACATAGGAAGACCATGCTTCAAAAGAACAACTGAACTGCTCTTCTTGGACAAAACTAAGCTGAGAGGACTCATGACTGGTCACGCACCAGTAAAAGAGTTCCTAATTCAAGTTATTTTTCATTAAAAACTTGCTATTTCCGAATTTTCTCGTTTAAGAAGTAACCTTGGTTTCATCGAGGTTGTGATATACCATCATCCCGTATATTGTATAAGAGTATTATTGTTTAAGTAAGGTTACAGTCGGTCGTGTTATTGTTATCAGCGATATATAGCAACAAGGTCGTTCACTCAACCATTACGTGAGTGAACTCTCAGAAGGCATTCCAGGATAAGGGACAATGCCTACTATATATACTGTATTATTAGATAGATTAAGGAGACCTGAATTACACCTCAGATGTAGATATATCTCTAACGTCTTAGAGGTAAGGTTATATCCAGTAATTATAGTATTTATTATTACGGGTTAATCCCTAATATAGTTCTGTATCTGTATCTGTAGAGTAGGGAGGGTGAGTTAGTACCACAGCACTTAGGCCACATTTGACCCATTGTACATCCTCCCGAGGTGTTGTCCCCCTAGGTCATCGTCCATCCTGTCCTTTCCAGGAAGGTGGGCAAGTCACTAGGAGACATCTCCTTTATATCGGCAGGTGTAGGCCAAGACTCACCGAACACGCACTCTCTTATACCTCATAGAGGTGTGTCCACTAGCCCCATTGTATGGAGGTGTTTCCTTAGTTGACAGTGGCCAGTCAGAAATCCTACTACTAGACGTAGGTTTTTCCTGGTCATCGCCAAGTATTTCTTCGATGCCAGCTTCTCAGGGTCGCCCAGGGTGACCCTGGCAAAACTGCATCCCTTGATTTCATCCCATCTCTTTAGAGATTGAGCATGGGTGTAATGTTTGGCTAGTTCCGCAATTGACGAAGTGGCCTAGCCATAGGTGTTGCTGGGTCCTAAAAGTCTTAGTCCAGCCGCTTCCTTGGCTAAGGAATCGGCAATGCGGTTACCTTTACACCTGTCGTGCCCTTTAACCCACCTCAGGATAACATTGTTATCTACCGAAGTGTTAGCTAAAGCTTGATGGCACTCTAATAATAGCCCTGATGTAACACGCTGTCTTTTCAAGCCTAGTAGAGCTTGTCTGCTGTCAGTGCAGATTATTATGTTTTTGCCAGAAATTCCTTTTCTGGTTAGTTCTTTTGTGGCAATTAAGTTACCAGCCTGTTCTGTTTGAACCACGCTGGTATTATTTCCCATTCCTCACTTAATTCTTAGGCTTAGTGATCTGAAGTAGACACCACATCCTGAGCCTTCTTTCGTTTTGGAACCGTCTGAGTATATGCGTATTGCATTTGCAGCATCTGACTCCGTGTTCTGTTTTATCTGTATTTTGTAGAGTTTGTTAAACACAAACTTGGGTTCGATTGCATCACTGACCGCCTGCAGCAGAGGTAGTGCAGTAAGCGCTTCTCGCCATAGGCTTAGTCTCAATTGACCAACTCCTACTTCGGGGTTTACACCAGCCGTGCGCAATCGTAACATGGCCATCAACGCAACCTCTTTGACGTCTAGGTCCAGAGGGGTCAGACCAGTAGTTAATTCCATTGCCGCGGTTGGTGTTGTTCTCATGGCTCCTGTTATGTTTAAGCAAGCCATTCGCTGTATTTGATATAATTTGTGGATGGTCGTTGCTTGTAGGACCTTCGGTCCCCATGCAACGGCTCCGTATGTTAACATGGGTCTTATGATTTCAGTGTAGATCCAGGTAACCACTCGGGGTGTACCCCATGTACGTCCCACTGTTCTCCGACATTGCTCATAAGCCACATATGCTCTTTTCGCTCTGCTTTGTAAGTGAGAGTTCCATGTTAGCTTCCTGTCAAGGGTAATACCAAGGTATTTCACCTCTTCAGTGAAGTTTAATTTGCTTTTGAAGATTTCATCATCATCACTAATATAGTTATTGTTATTGTTAAGGTAGAATTCACTAAAACATACCCAACGACATTTACATTGTCACATGGCGATCCTGCCAGTGCGTTGGTTTATATGACACAAGGTAATATTGTTTTCAAATAGAAACACGATGTCTGCTTAGTGCAGTTACTTTTACCTTGTATCGTACATAACACTTACTTCTATGAATAATGCATATAGGGCCAGGGCTTTAAACCCTACCGATATATATTACACAGGTATTTATCATCTTCTGGAGGCTCTCTAATGGATATTAAATTCTTCATGCGTATTATTGTCAGCTGCGGTTATTGCGATTTGGAAGATATTTGCTGTACGTGTCGGTAAAACTAATGTATCGGAACGATCGATAAGGATCGTATTAAGGGTTCCAGTTTTAGACTTTTCGGGTAATCGCCCTTAACTTAAAGGTTTATCGGTAGTTAAGCAGGCGCAAGTTTTGAAAAAATGTACAACTCGAATATTTATGTCTTATTGGAGATTGAATTTAAATATATTTTATCCAACTCTGGCTATTGAACAGTTGAAGTAGATTCTAATATACATTTCTCTCTCTTTCCACTGGATTAAAACCACTTAGTTGTTAAAAAAGTTTTTTTATTGACGTTTCGGCTTTCCAGATCGAAAGCCGTTATCAAAATGACATAAAATAAATAAATTTACTAGAAACAGAACACTTGATAATCTTGCAAAAATATGACATCAACATAGTATACATAGAATAAGATTTTGAGATTGAAGATGTCAAAATCTGTTTCAATCATATTTTTGTGACGTTTCTGGGAACGAATTTTTGAAAGGATAGCGCATTTGCATATTATAAGAGAATTTATACTTCGTCATAAATGAAGTTTTCTTATTAATATTATCATAAGAAAAAACCAGATAAAAACTTATGATACTATCCCGGTATAGAGGGTATCCTTTTTGCAATTAACTCTTTTTGTAAAATAGGTATCCAAATTTTTGAAATATCAACCGAACAATTAGAAACACATTCGTTATTATTTAAGCATATCAATGCTGCTTCTTTAACTTTGCGGTTATAATTATTCGGTTCTTTTAATAATCTAGTTGAAGAATTCCATTGTATTTTATGACCAAAATCCCATGCATGTTCACATATTTTGGATTTTTCGAATTGTTTATTTTTAATGTACGATTGGTGTTCATTAAGTCTAATATGAAAAGGTCTAGATGTTTCTCCTATATAAAATTTATTACATTCGCATGGAATTTTGTAAATACAATTTTTTGTGTTTTGAATTTCATTAAAAGGTTTTGTATTTACTATTAAAGATTTTAATGTATTATTAGTTTGAAAAACTGTTTTTAAATTAAATTTATTGCCAATCCTTCTAATTTTTTCGGATAATTTTGGAGTATAAGGGATTTTTACTATATTTGAAAGAATTATTGGGGGGTTTAAATTTTGATCTTTAGTTTTGATGTCTCGGTAAAGTTCACGATTTATAAATTTACTTGGGTAGTTGTTCTTAATCAAGACAGATTTAACAAGTGATAATTCATTATTTAAGATATTGTCATTTGAACAAATTGTTTTTGCTCTATCGGAAAGAGATTTGACAATACCTCGTTTAACACAAATTGAGTGGTTTGAATTAAAATTTAGATATCTATTTGTATGTGTTTCTTTTCTAAAAACTGATGTATCAAAACAATTGTTGTTATTGTGTATTAGTACATCAAGAAACGGTAATTTTTTATTATTTTCAATTTCAATTGTAAATTTAATAGTAGGTTCCGAATTATTAATAGTATATAAAAATGTATCAATATTTTCCCTATCGTGTTGCCAAATTGCAAAGATATCATCTACATATCTAAACCAGACAGAAGGTCTTAAATTTTGTTTGTTTACAATTTCCATTTCAAAATTCTCCATGAAAATATCACACAATTTTGGTGATAAAGGAGAACCCATTGCCATGCCAAAATTTTGCTGATAAAAATCACTATTTAATTGAAAATATGTAGTTTTAATACATAGTTCCAATAATTCTAGAATTGCTGAGACGCTTAATTTAGTTCTATTTATTAATGTATTATCATTTGTCAACTTTTTTCTCACAAGATTAAGAGTTTTATCGACAGGAACATTTGGAAATAAACTGACTACATCAAAACTAACCATTATATCTGAATTTGTAATTTTGATTTTTGGTAATTTTTCTAAAAAATGTTTTGAATTTTTGATAAAGGAATTAGTATTTCCTGATAACGGATCTATTATTTTAAGTAGAAATCTTGCTAAATTTTGACAAGGTGAATTTATAGAACTTATTATTGGTCTTAATGGTATTTGTTGTTTATGAATTTTGGGTAAACCATAAAAATGTGGAGGTTTACTATAATGAGAAGTAAGAGATCTTCGTTCTTTATCACTTAGGAATTTTTTATTTTTATATAAAGTTTTGTAAATTTTGTTTTCAATACTAGTAGTTGGATCTTTATTTAATTTTGAATAGCTACCGTTTTCAATAATTTCGTTAATTTTGTTATCATAATCTGTTTTGTTCATGACAACCGTCGCGTTACCTTTATCTGCCGGTAAAATCTTAATTGTATTGTCATTTTTTAAATTTTTAATTGATTTAAATTCTGCGGAGGTTAAATTTTGATTAATTTTGTAAGATTTTTCTAATTCAATTTTGCAATGTACCTTGTATTCGTTGCTTAAGTCAGTTGGTAAATTTTGAGAAGCGTTTTTTATAGAACTAATAATATCAAATTTTGGTACATATTTTGGAGTTACCGAATAATTTAAACCTTTAGCCAATAATAAATTTTCTGTGTGATTAAGATCTCTACTTGAAATATTTATTACCGTATTTAAATTTTGTTCTGAATTTCTAAGGTTGTAAAAACTTTTTTCTTCAATTAGGTTATCAAATTATCTTAATAGTCTATTTTTGTTACAATTGAATTCCTTCTCATAACTATTTAAAACACAATGGATTATTTTATGGAAATCAAATCTGGATACCTGATTATACAAATATGATTTAATATCCTCGATATCTTTTTCTAAATTAAATTTATTAAACCTATGGAACTGAATCCTCTCTCTTACTATCGCGTGCTCTGCTCTATTTAAAATTCTCCATATCTTGTTGTTCTTTATTGGAGTTTTAAGTCTTAGGCCTTTTGGAATGATCTTGTTTTCTCGGCATTTCATCATGAAACATAAAGAATTTTTACATTTAGCAAATTTTTATACACATATATACATTTTCTAAAATTCTAAAAAATTTACATATTTCCGGTCCATACCGTATTTGTAATTCATTTATGTCATTTTGATAACGGCTTTCGATCTGGAAAGCCGAAACGTCAATAAAAAAACTTTTTTTTTTTAACAACTAAGTGGTTTTAATCCAGTGGAAAGAGAGAGAAATTAAAATACAAACCACTATGAGCTTCCGAAATGAATAATATACATTTATTTATTTATGTTATTTATTTATTTATTTTCGGGTCATCCAAAAAGATGAACCTTAATGGTTCAACCCTTAAGAGGTAGATACATAGTTATACAGCTATAACGGTATACATTTTTATAAAATAAGGTACAATGTTAAAAGTACTCTAAAAAAACAAAATAAGGAAAAAATATGTAAGCATTCATGCATCGGATCATTGGTTAGTTGCTATAATAATTAGTTACGTAAGTGGGTGCGCAGAAAGTGATTTCGAACAAATCTTGGATTACAGTTCAAGTGTAAATATTCAGTACGATCTGGTGAATCAATAAAATTATTCAGTATTTTATATGTAAACAGAATATCGAAGAAATCCCTTCTGATGAAGTTAAATTCATATGTAAAATGATGACGATATTGAAAAAATCTAAAGTTAAGAACATTTACCAGTTTCTTCTGTACATTTTCAATTCTTGCCACATATTTATCATAAAAAGGGTTCCATATACAGATACAGTATCCCAATATCGGCCTCACCAATGTTTTGTAAACAGGAATTCATGATTACGAAAGTCCTTTGTAACTCTTAGAATGAAACCTAACATGCGAAGGGATTTTCTAACATTCATTTCTATATACGAATCAAATGTCAACTTTTTGTCCAGGATAATTTCAAGGTCACGGACCTCATAACAAGGTGGTATTATTTCGTTATTTACAAGGAGATCATTTGATAGACAATTGGTGCTTCTTGAAAAAACAATATGATGACATTTTTTGATGTTTATGAATAAACTATTAACGCTGCAGTAATTATAAAGATTATTTCATTCACACATGGCTGCGCCAATGAAAAGTCATGAATTTAGTCACATGATATGTAATATGATCGGATATTTAGGTAAATAAAGAAATATGAGCGGCTATTTAGTTGCTTGTATAAGTGTGCTATTAAGTGTCAAAACTTGACGTAACATTCACTTAAAATTGAAAATGTCTCGTTTTGGTTCATGTTCCACTATGGAAATCAGTGAAAATATAAGCAACTCTATCCCAGAAAATATCAAAAAGAGAAAGGAGTCTGTTTGGAGACAATCTTAGCGAATGATTTGGTGGGGTTCATGAAATAACCTTCGATTATTTCCCTTGCCTGTCAAATATCAATTTTTAACCAATCACGTGCTTGGAAACTGATTTGACGCAGCCAATCAAAACAAAATAAAGCGACTATTCACCTTGGTGGTAAATATTCGGCTATTTGATCATCGTCCTCAATATTCACCTGAAGGACGGTATCCAACAATATAAAATTGCTTATAGTTAATAAATTATCGATCTTTAGTAGCAAATACACAAATCCAACTGATTTCGCACTTTTTCTGAAACTATAAATATATTCATTCATTCCTTTCTATGTAATACCGTCCATTTTACGACAAACATAGTAGGCGCGCGTCATCTGAATTTTGACAGTTTGCCATTAAAGTTTATTACAGAATTAAATTTGACACATGTTGTTAAAAAGTATTAACAATGAGTAGATTCGGGAGTAAAAATCTTCAAGAAATTGATAATATAATTAAATTAAACGTACCTGCCAAGACAGTAAAGAGCAAAACTAGTATAATTTATACGTACGTACAGAATTTTTTGTGACTCGGGAAATAATCTTATTAAATATAACGCGACCTTGACAAATTAGCTACTATTTTTATTGCTACTAAATTTCTCGTATATTTTACAATTTGTCTCGACAATTTTGGCATTAATAATCAAAGAATAACTCCCTCGAGCTAAAGCTCTCGGGAGTTATCCAGATTATTAATGCCAAAATTAAGTCTCGACGAATTGATCCTAAAATAAACTCGAAATTTAGATACAATAAAAATAGTCGACTATTTGTCAAGGTCTTGGGATATTACTGTCGACTATTTAGGTCTTCTTGAAATTCAGCATAATCTAGTTCCGTAAATATTCTAAAACGTGGCAACGTTGCTTATTCATTATAAAAGAGTAAGCCTTATTAGTATTTTGTCCGGAGAGTACGTGGAATGAAGTAAAATTCTTGTTTTAATTAAAGTAACAAGTGTTTTAAAATTTTCGGTGTCGGATCGTGATAATTTCTTTATTTTTAAAAAGGCATTTTTTCCTTCTCCTCTTCCTCCTCTCCTAGCCAGCCGTATCAACATATTACAAATTTGGGGTAAGTTGAAAATTCTTTAACCTTTTTTATTTGGTAATACTTTCAACAGGAGTTTTGATGGGCATATATAGCTTTAGATCGTCTGCATAAATTGCTACTTTTGAATATTTAATGATTTTTTCGACATCGCTGACGAAGACACTGAACAGAACGGGGCCTAAATGGGAGCCGTGAGGGACCCTAGAAGCAATAAAAGTCTCATTAGAGTTAAACTTGTTGATGGCAACGTACTGGCGCCTGTCTTGTATGTAGGAAGTCAGGAGACTCAACAGATTACCTTGCACACCGAAATTCTCCAGTTTGGTTATCAAAGTAGGACGGTGCACTTTATCGAATGCTTTCGACAAATCGGTGTACACTGCTCATGCTGAGTGCTCACTTTCCATTATATTAAATACATTTTGTACAAAAGGTGCTAAGTTGGTGATAACGCCTCTTTTCTTGTGAAAACCATGTTGATGAACAGTAATGACATTTCTGACCATAAAAAATATTTCTTTTGTTAAAATTGATTCGAATATTTTCAAATATTCAAATATCAAAATTGATATAGGCCTATAGTTCCCTGCGTTTGTTTTATCACCTGACTTGAAGATGGGTATAACTTTCGTTAATAATTTATTATACAGTAAATGGAGGGGTTTCAATAAACTATTGCTTAATGACTTAATGAAATGTGGAGGTAGATCATCAGGACCTGGCCCTTTTTTACAATCAAGTTCGTTCAAAGCTTCCATTATCTGTTTTTCCGTTATAGCGCTAATATTGAAGGCATGTTGGATTGACTCCTTGGCAACCAAGCATAAAGTTTGATTACTTTCAAAAAATGTGGGTTATGTGCTGTAATTCACGTGTGATTTATAAGTAACTGGATAATGAGTAAAGTGTTTTGGATACTAATAAATAGTCCTGTATAAAAATGTTTGCGTTAAATCCTGTACCAAAAACTTTCATTTATATGGTGATATGGCTAGCGGAAAGTGTGCTCTGCAATGGTATGAATGTATTTGACGTGGTCGAAAGGTCACTTCCTCACAAGATTGAAAATACAATATTTATGGGAATGTTGTCGGCACAATTCACTGCCATCCAACGCCAACGTTGCACTGAAATATATCGAGCTGTGATCAGTGTCGTTCGCAGATAGAAAACGACGATATTGCCAATTCACACGGGTCTAGAGGAGATATAAAAATTTGGTTTGGATTTCTATATTTACAGATATAAAAATGAAAATGGATGGATCAAACCAGGTCTAAAATTATATTAAAGTTTTAACACATAAGGTGCACAAATTTTCCGTATTTCAACGAGAGAAACCAGTAAAGATAAACCAAGAAAATCTGGAGAAACATTACTAAAATACAAATATAACAACAACTTTGTAGTTACATGGATATAAAACAATTGCAGCACATATTAATGAACAAAGTTTGTTATGATCTTCACCAACAGAACTTTATGATATCTGCGCCACGCCGTGAAGTTAGAAGAAGAACTCTCCAAAGTTTCCAGCCCTCACTTACAATTACAAATTGTAATGACTCTTGAAAACATAAAATATGTTCAGTGTACACAATTACTGGAAGTGTTTCGAATGCATTACTATGTTATTCGGGTTAATATCAAACGGCAAGAGGATTAAAATTAGCGCGATGACGTCATTGGAGGCGAAGTTTTGTCAACGCGAAAACTGGCTCGTTTTGAATGCGAGAATTGCTACATATGAAGTTGCAACGTTGTAGTAAAGCTATAACTTTGCTAGGTTGAAATGCAATTAATTTATGTGTTATATGGAGTACTAAAAATTGATTGATTGCGCCGATGTAATATTTTATTCAGCGATCCTTAGTGACTGCGCCATTTTGCGTTCATACACTCTTGAGAACCGGGTGGTTAAAATATCGAATAGAATTAGAACAGCGGTTCTCAAACTTTCCAAATTTTGTACCACATAAATATGAAACAAAAATATATGTACCACCATAAAAGAATTTCCCCAATAAAAATCAATGCGTAGCGAAATTGTTCGAAGCTCTTACAAGTCAAAATCTTGAAAAATATTGTTATGGTTGAAAAAATGACACAAAATTATGGGAAGCTTATTTTAAAAGGATTTTAAAAAAATTATGTTAAGGAGACTTAAAAAACAAAGATAGTTCATTTCGGAAGCTCATAGTGGTTTGTATTTTAATTTCTCTCTCTCTTTCCACTGGATTAAAACCACTTAGTTGTTAATAAAAAAACTTTTTTAACAACTAAGCGGTTTTAATCCAGTGGAAAGAGAGAGAGAAATTAAAAAAGATAGGTGACATGTTTGTTTTTGAGAATTTTCAGATGTGAAAATGAGAAATAAAGGATATTAAAAAGTAAGAAAAATCATATAATTTGAAAAGATTTAGGATTACCTGAAATAAATTTGGAAGATACAAATCTCAATGAGGATATGATAGAATTAAAGAGCGATTTTAAGACAGATATAATGCATTTAGAAGAAACTGAAAAAAGAAATAAGACGTGTAGGAAATAGCTTAGAAGAAATTAGACAAAATTTAAGAAAAGATAGTAAAAAGAAATGATTGCAAGAATAATAGAGGTAGAAGAATTACAGGAGCAGGAAAATAAGAAAGTAATAGAAACAGGGTTTATTAAAAAAATATATCAAATAAAAGAGGATGGAATGAAGAATAAGAAAAATGTTAAAAATGTAGATAAATCCTTAAAAGAAGAAATTTTAAAGAATAAAAATCAAAAAATGAAATTTCACAAATAGAATTAGCACAAATGAAGAATAAAAATGAAGAAATAAAACAACAAGAAAAGAGAAACGATTTTGAGAAATAAAATTAAAAGAAATTATCAGAGATGAAAGATTAAATTAAAAAATATGGAAGACAAAATAAATAAGATTAAAGAAAATTTGTAAAATATTAAATATGAAAAAATCAAAGAAGATTTGGGAAATATGATGAAAAAGAAATGAAAGTAAAAGAACCTGAGAACAAATTAAATAAAGAAGAGATAAAGAAAATAGAAGGAGAAAAATAACAAAAATATCCAAATATTGGAAGAAAAATGAAGAAATAAAAAATGAATTTTGACATAGCAGAGGAAGAGAATTTAAGAATACGAAAAGAAATCAAAGAAAAATACAAGATATTAGTGGGAAAAATAGAAATTAAAATTTGGTTTTCTTATTTCTTTTTAAAATAAAAATAAATTAAGAAAACAAATTTTGGGAATGTTGTTATAGTTGAAAAAATGATACAAAATTATGGAAAGCTTATTTTAAAAATTATGTAAAGGAGACTTAAAAACATGTTTGTTTTTGAGATATGTGAAAAATGTCAGAAATGAAAATGAGAAATAAAGGATATTAAAAAGTAAGAAAAATCATAGAATATTTTTTAATTTTCAAAAATTCTAGTTGATGTCAGCTCACTTGCTAATTTAAATGTTTCTATGAGTTTTAATCCAATTTGATGTTATTTTCGCCCTCTTATCTCAATTTATTAATTATTACTTTTCAATAAATTTTTCGACTTCAAATACCCCCTTCAACATTCTAAGATTTTTTTTGTAGATTTTACAATTTTTTCCGACTAAAATTTCTATCAGCGCAATTGCAAAAGCTTAACGTATTTCTCCTTTTTTATAAAAAGTTTTCTCTCCAAAATACATCAAAAAATTATTTTTTTGGTAATATTGGCTTTTCTTATAGCTGTTTTTTCCAAAATTAATTTTAAACAATTTTGTATTTTCCAAATTTTTATTTGCTATTAGCACAATTAAAAAGTTACGTATTTTTATGCGTATAAATTTAACCCGAACTTCCAGAGCAAGAAACTAATACTGCGACAATGCATCATTGACAAAATAAAATAACTCATTCGAAACTTGTAGTTTTATTTCTTCCAATCCGTTAAATCAAACCAAACTCCTCAAATTAACAATTAAAGAGCATTAACCAACCCAATTTCTCTGTGATCCTCACTAAAATTCCTAATCTAATTATCCAAAGCTGAAAAAAATGATTTTCCCTGCTAAAATTAATTCCCAAATAAAGATAAAGACCTCCCAGACATTTCTTAATTCGGCCACAACTTCCCTTCTTCCAGCTTAATCACAATCTACGAACGGCTTTCATTAAATATTTCGAGTTAATCTAATAAGCCCTTTTCGGCTTCTCCCCTAATAAACTAAAACTCGAAATCTTTGATTAATATTCGGCTTAATAATTTCCTAAGATATTGTAATGTTAGGCTTGGAAATTAACTATATTTATAGATTTAATGTTTTCTTTTATTGATTTTTTGCTGATTAATAATTTCTTTTCTAGCTATTAAATCTTATTCAGTTTCTTATATTTCATGACTCCCTAGATAAATAGTTGATAGGGTCTCGATAGGGTGATCTTGGAGGCCAATTTTGCCCTCGACTAATCTAATTTTCGGTAAAATGAACGGATGCCCCATCATGTTGAAACCACCACAAGTGTCTATCCAAACAATTTCCAACCATATCCACCCATACATTCACTGAAAATTTAAATTGAAATCCCTGTTGACGAATGCGGATTTTCTTCATTCAAATTAAAAATGTCTTCTCTAGTAAATTAGACGTCGTTGGTATTCAAATTCAAAAAGAAAATTTATTATTGGCTAATGGTTTAAATTATTCGGTAACTCCAAAATATGTACCAAAATTTGATATTATTAGTTCTATAGAAAACGCTTCTCAAAATTTACCAACTGACTTAAGTAACGAATACAAGGTACATTGCAAAATTGAATTAGAAAAATCTTATAAAATTAATCAAAAATATCTGGTCACCGAGCTTCGCTCTTAATATTCAAATCTACATTTTTAAGCAGTCCAATGAGTATATAATTTAAGCATATTTATAACCTGACAAATTATTAATTGTGAAAATCACGGAGTGGGCGACATCTACTTGAACTATAGAAAGGTAGATAAATAGAAAGTTGATTGGCGATTGGCTTGAAAGTAGGCGGGAAAATAAAAAAAGCTGTCAGTGTTAATTTTCAATTTGCTGCAGGTGTTGTTGACGTTTATCAACTGCTTGTCACAGAGGTTAGTTAAATGCATTAAAAGTTGCCTAGTTTCTGGAGATTTCACCCTTTTAGGGCAACATCTACTGACGTCACGGCGGACAGGCCCCATTTCCGGGACGGGCAACAGCAGCGTGTAGGGCATAGTGGTTTCAGTGGGGTGGTTTTAGTGAGTAATTGTAAGGGGTAGTCTCACACTATCGGGGAAGGGAAGAACCTTTACCCGATGTGCATAAAGCATTACCACCCGCCAAAAAAAAAGATTAGCTTTAGGTTAGGTTAGATCTGTGTAATAAATAAAGAAAAGTACGATACGTGTGACATTTTGACATTTGTTACATTCTGACAGGTGTCATATTTTGACATTTGTTCATTTTGACAGTTGTAACATTCTGACACGTATCACATTTTAACAGTTGTCACGTTTTGACAGGTGTCACATTTTGACAAGTGTCCATTTTAACAGTGTTACTCAACGTTCCTATAAATATTTACCTAAACCCATGATTTCTGAAATTGAATTGGCAACGTTGTATTTTCAACTTAGAATTTATGAGATAGCTGTCATTTGACAAGCAAATTATTTATGTCCGTCAAATGAACCTTTTCTTTTTTATACTTTTCAGGTTTATTCTGGTTATAAATTACTACTTGGGCATTTGTAGAATAAAAAAATGTGAAAAATATTTTTCCGCGCAAAAATTTCTATTGCTAAGTATATTGATTTTATCATGTTTTATAGCATCTGCGAAAATTTCATGAAAATCCCAGCCGGTCCCATTTTCTTAACATTTAACCAGAGATGTGCGTGTCAGTAGTTGTCAAAATTTGAAGGTTATTATGGATAAAAAGCGGCAAATTTAAAATTGAATTCTTTCAGATTTAAACGCCAGAAATTAAATAAAGTCAAACCTTTTTACTACTATACTATACAGAAGAAAGGAGTGCAGTATTTAATTTGCAGAAGGTAGTACAGGTTCAAGAGGTAGAAATATTATTTTTACCTCATCCTTCAATGCTTATTTGTAGTTAAAATTTAAATTTTAATACATCTGATCGGCCTAATATAGTTTTTGTCTAGATTTAATCTTGTTTCCATGGTTTTTACTGTAATTAACCTGTTATTTTGACAGATAAGTCAGACTTTATTTATTCATAGCCGTATCGTATGTATTTTAATTGATTCGGAATTTTGTAATAATATATATTTCAAAATGGCTTCATTCTAAAAATATTATCAGTCCTCCTAAATCCTTGAAGGAAGAATTATTAGTAATTCAAATTCAAAATTCAAAAAATATATTATAGATGAGATGGCCAGAGAAAAACTAATTAAAATTCTCAGATTGCCTCCGTACCACGCAGAGTTAAATCCCATTGAACTGATCTGGTCACAATTATTAAAAGGTTATGTTTCTCAAACCAATAAAACATTTAAATTTCCTGATGTGCGAAATTTGTTTTTGAAGGCATTTTCAGATGTAAATAGAGAACATTGGGGAAAATGCATTGATCATGTTAAAAAGGTGGAAAATTCATTTAGGAAAGTATATCCACTAGCAATGGATAATTTAATAGAACCTATAATAATAATAAATAAATAAAAATGTATAAATGAAAATGGAAGACATTTTGAACACCTACTATAAATTTTAACTTTCACTATTGTAGTTTTCTTACGATTAAACCTTGTAAAATTTTGTACTTATTAAAAATTGTGTAAAATATGTTGTTTGTCACTTAACGTCAATTATTAAAGTAAATAGTAAAGTTAGATATGCAAAACCCTATATTTTTTTAATGCGTATTAGAGAGAGCTTCTAACTGAAGAAAAATATATAGGGTGTCCCATTTGAAAAAATTAAGTTATTGCCATTTGAAAACTAGACTATTGGCACGCCATCGGCAAACATCCTGTGCAACAGGTGAAGATGTTGTGCGATTATTGTGATAGGTGCATGTTTCATTTACATCATAGTAGCTTTTTTGAGGAATTTTTTAAAAAAATGTGGTTTTTGTGCTAATATTTCTGAAGTGCTGTTTTTTCATTAAATCTGCTTAAAATAGGAATAACTTGTCAACGCCGCGTCGGATTTACAAATACAAAAAACTACCGTAAATCTAATATTAAGTAGAATCAGAAGACATAATCGTATACAGGGTGTTCAATTTAAAAAAACCAAATTAATTTTCATTCCACAAAAATTAGCCACCCTGTATACATCAAAATATTTTAAAATTGTAGTCCGAGTGACACTGTCTACCCCTACAAAAAATCTTGTTGATATCTCTTTTAGTTTCGGTGCTAGAGATCGAGTGGAAATAATTGGCGCACCCTGTATGTAAACGTTATTTCCGTAATTATTGTTATATGAAAAGTAGTAAAGTTACCTAAATGAGATACAAGTTAAAATATCATGTTGGGGGTAGCATGACGTAATTAAAAAATATCTCCCTTGATATTTTAATTTGTGTCTCATTTAGGTAATTTTACTACTTTTCATATGTCAATAAGCAATAATTACGGAAATAATGTTTACATATATAACTTTAATAATAGTCTACTAATGAAATACTCAACTGAATTTAATTTTCCCCGCACGCCTATGTCGCCCGATTTGAGTGAGACGCCGCAGCCTTTGGTCTCAGCGGTACCTTTGACGGTATGTTCCTTTCTTTCTGACTTATCTCTTAGACAGACTATACAACCAACTGAAACAGATTTGGAAAATTTGACGTTATAAAACTCCCGTTCCTTAAGGGAACCAGAGTTAAAAACTTGAAAACCCATTAACAACTGGGTATCAAAATAATAATGTAACATGAAATGAATTTTATCGCGTCTTTTCTCAAATGTTAACACGTGCTGTATGTGAATTTCTCTTATTACAAAATTTAATGTTACATTATTATTTTGAATCAAAAATCAGCTTACGTTAACACTGATATATTTTTTGATTGGCCAAAAACCCATTTTGTTCCAAGAAAACCTCAAGGGCCCATTGCACTCTTTTTGGATGGTCATTCTTCTCACTGCAACTCTGTTGAGATGCTAGAATATGCAGAACAAAATATTATCATACTTCTTTGTTTTCCAAGTCATACAACTCAGTTCCTACAACCACTGGACATATCATTTTTTAAGTCAATAAAATGCAATTACAATTCAATACTTTTGTGAAAGCAAACCCAACCAAGAAAATTAATCGACTATCCTTTGGCAAGTTACTTGATGATGCATGGTCAAAAGCGGCAACTGTTGAAAATGGAAAAAGAGGTTTCAAAGCTTGTGTGTTACATCCGTATAATCCTAATGCAATACCAGAATATGCATTTTTAACTGAATCTACTTGTGATCATAGTCAACAAATACTGATGACACAGGAAGAAAGGGCATGCCCTAAAAATGTTGTGTCACCGCTTCCTTCAACGTCTGCTGCTGAAAAAAACATCACACCTGGAACTTTACTTGAACAAATTAGACTTGTACCTTCAACAAGTGGCGTTGACCAGGTAAAGAGACGGGCTAAGCAGATAGCAATGGAATTGACTAGTCCAGAACATATTGATAAAAGGCGAAAGAAAGAAGAGGTGAAAGCAGTGAAGGAATTTAAAAAAAGGTCAAAGGCAGAACAATCCGCAAACAAGGAAAACAATCAAAAACTTGGTAACAAAGTTATTTTAGAAAACACGAAGAAAAGATCATTCCGATCAAGTAAATTGCTGAAACTTTCCTCATCTTTTGACGATTCTGACCATTCAAGCGACGAAATTGATGAAAATAGTGATACTGAATGTGCGGGATGTGGAGAATCTTATACCTCCACAAAAAAACAAGATGTTTAGATTCAATGCCTACACTGTACTGCGTGGTTTCATGAAAGTTGTTCTAAATATATAAACTTATGTCACAAATGTGGGAAATTGCTCTCTAAAACAAGAAAGTAGTGCCAAATGTGATTTTTATATGTATTAATCAAGAGTCATCTTACCCGAAGTGTAAGAGTCATATGACTCTTATAGTACGGGTGAGATGACCTACGGTGACGTTTTCATTTAGTTAAGGTATTGTTCAAAATTTTATTCTTGTTATTTTTTATCTTGATAATAAATATATTGTATTTGTATTAATCTCTGAAAGGGATACGAAAGAAGAGAGTGACATTTTGACTAGAATCAGTCAAATAAAAGCTTTGCAACACACAATGCAAATTGTGTATGCAACCCCAATACACCGGGAATTTTTTGCTTTTAATAATTGTCAATACTCTCTTCTAATCATAGATGGCAGAACATCTAAAAATTTTATCTTATAGCGGATATAGCTACTGACTTGTACGAGTTTGAAATTTTATTTATTGGATTCGAAAAGCCTAACTGACGAAGCCGAAAGGCAGAAACCGGTCTTAGGATGTCGAATCTGATAAATTAAATTCCTTACTCGTTTTCTAACTTTGTATTAATCTCTAAAAGGGATACGAAAGAAGAGAGTGACATTTTGACTAGAATCAGTCAAATAAAAGCTTTGCAACACACAATGCAAATTGTGTATGCAACCCCAATACACCGGGAATTTTTTGCTTTTAATAATTGTCAATACTCTCTTCTAATCATAGATGGCAGCACATCTAAAAATATATTATCGTTCTGACAATAAATGGTAAAATTCTGGAAAGCTTTATAATTAATTCCTTTGAAGTTTCTCTCCTGGAATTACCCTATTGATATTCTTAAATATAACGAATATGTTCTAATTGTAAAAAGGATACTCTCTATATCGGGATAGTATCATAAATTTTTATCTGGTTTTTTCTTATGATAATATTAATAAGAAAACTTCATTTATGACGAATTATAAATTCTCTTATAATATGCAAATGCGCTATCCTTTCAAAATTCATTCCCAGAAACGTCACAAAAATTTGATTGAAACAGATTTTGACATCTTCAATCTCAAAATCTTTTTCTAAGTGTCCTATGTTAATGTCATATTTTTGGAAGATTATCAAGTGTTCTGTTTCTATAGTAAATTTTTATTATATATTTTGTTATGTCATTTTGAAAACGACTTCAGAATTAGAAGTCGAAACGTCAAATTAAAACTTTTTCAAGAAAATAAGTGGTTTTATTCCAGACGAAAAAAGAGAAAAAGAAACACCGATAATCTCCGATTTTAAAACTGACCGCAGTACTTACTTGTAAGCTAACTAGTGACACAAAATTAAAATTGTTTTAAACTCGATAAAACTAACAAGAAATTAAAATTTCTAATAACATCATATGAAATCCGTTTATTTATAGTCTGTTTTCCAGAACAACTGTTCCCCTTTTCCGACATGCACTATGAATTTTTGTAGCTTTTAAATTAGACATTCCAGAAACAAGCTTTGCTTATATATATAAAAGCTGTTCCTAAATTAATTCAATTGCTTTAAATTTAGCGTGGAAATCAAATAACTTGAATCCATTTAGCTCTAGCCATGTGTGGTTGATTTAAAATATAGTGCACTTGAACTTTATTAATATAACCAGTAAATATTTGAACATTTAAACATGGGAATTGTTAGTTTGATTTTACAAAATGTTAATACTATGTTAATGACGTAATAATGTCACGATATTTTGATAAAGCTAAGGAGACTTCTTTGGAATTAGTCCAACAAATTATTTGTAATGCTTTCAAATGATTTATGACTTTTCTGCAGGAAAAATTAGGATTTTATTGTTCGTCCCCCACCAACATAGATTCCTGCTGTGAGAAATAGCGAAATAATACGCGTGGTGATTATTAGATACGAACTTACCTTCTCGCTGTCAGAATGAATGAATTTTGAATCTAAGAAGAGGAAAATATTTAGGAAATGAAGGCAAATCTTTTATATCTCAAGTGTGGTTATATATTGAAGGTATGGAAGAAAAACTCCTTTTTATCTCACAAGTTATTTATTGAAGGTGCGACCGGTTTCGGCAATCAAATCGCCATCATCAGGCCCTGCGTGGAAAAATTATGGAGTTAAAAAACAAATTTGTTAAGTTACTTGATTTTAAGGAATTTATTTTTATTTTTAATTTATAATTTAATTTAATTTAATTTTATTTCAAAAAAGCAAAACTCACCATAACTTTTCCACGCAGGAATTACCACAGGAAAAACACCAACAACATGTCAGCACATAAATCAAAATAAGGAACGAATTGTACAGGTCCCCAATATATAAATGTAATTTATAAAAATTTAAAATATTGTTATAAAATGTTTAAAGCTTTTTAAAAAACCAGACATTTACATACAAATTAAAAATTAAACTAACAAAGAGACATTTTAAAAATTAGCTGGTTAAACAAAGGAATAAATTTTATCTCTATCAACAAAGTTTTTATACAAGTGAGACGTCATAAAATATTTTAACCAATAGGAAATGGTTAGATTTAATATGGGTAAAACAGGAATTAATTAATAAGATGATAAAGTAATCTGTAATAAGAAATATCGAAAACGTATGGTTTGTTGAATGTGCGGTAACATATATCAAATACTATTAAACGAGCAAGGTTTGTATGTGTGTGTGTGTATGTGTGTGTGTCCAGAGGATCTCGAAATCCACTCGTCAGAATTCAATGAAACTTTCAGGGTAGACTAATTCCTATCTAAATCGACAGAAAATGTAGGTCTCATGTCTGTGAAAATTCGATCTTCCGAGATATTTACAAGAAAAGTTAAGCTTTTAGTTTTATTTTCTAGCAACGGCACATAATAATTACTTGTTTCTATAGTAATATATACTATAAAGGATAGATGAGTACAGTAAAAGTGGGGATATAACGTCACATTCCATAGGCGTACTTTGCAAGATAAGTTTCTATAATATAAATAAGGTCACAGCATATAAAATATATATACGCACTTCGTAGATTAAATTTTGAAGTTATATTATTTACAAAAAATAAAAATAAACTTTATGCATCCGACACTTTAACATTGAACGAATTAAATTTAACCAATAAATAACAAGGAGGATTATATGTTGGGATTAAACTTTTTTTAATCTCTTGGCATTAAAAGTAACGCTTCTGTACTTACCTAAACTCAAAGATTAAAAAAAAAGTTAGTTTAAGAACTATCTTTAAAAGTCACTGTCTTCACTAAAACTACTGGTATCACTATAATTGTCTTTTCTGAGGTTTATTATTATCGGTTCTATTAAATTATCCATTGATATATCAACTTTCCTAAATGAATTTTCCACATTTTTAACATGACCAATGCATTTTCCCCAATGTTCTCTATTTATATCTGAAACTGCCTTCAAAAACAAATTTCGCAGATCAGGAAATTTAAATGTTTTATTGTTTTAAGAAACATAACCTTTTAATAATTGAGACCAGATCAGTTCAATGGAATTTAACTCTGCGTGGTTCGGAGGCAATCTGATAATTTTAATTCCTTTTTCTCTGGCCATCTCATCCATAATATACTTTTTGAATTTGTTTTTATGTTGCCTTGCTATTACTAATAATTCTGCCTTCAAGGATTTAGGAGGACTGATAATATTTTTATAATGAAGCCATTTTGAAATATATATTAATACAAAATTCTGAATCAATTAAAATACATACGATACGGCTATGAATAAATAAAGTCTGACTTATCTGTCAAAAGAACAAATTTATTACAGTAAAAACCATGGAAACAAGAATCTAGACAAAAACTATATTAGGCCGATCAGATGTATTCAAATTTAAATTTTAACTACAAATAAGCATTGAAGGATGAGGTAAAAATAAAATTTCTACCTCTTGAACTTGTACTACGTTCTGCAAATTAAATACTGCACTCCTTTCTTCTGTATAGTATAGTAGTAAAAAGGTTTGACTTTATTTAATTTCTGGCGTTTTAATCTGAAAGAATTCAATTTTAAATTTGTCGCTTTATATAAAAAAGGAAAGGTTCATTTGACGGACATAAATAATTTGCTTGTCAAATGACAGCCATCTCATAAATTCAAAGTTGAAAATACAACGTTGCCAATTCAATTTCAGAAATCATGGGTTTAGGTAAATATTTATAGGAACGTTGAGTAACACTGTTAAAATGGACACTTGTCAAAATGTGACACCTGTAAAAACGTGACAACTGTTAAAATGTGACACCTGTAAAAACGTGACAACTGTTAAAATGTGATACGTGTCAGAATGTAACAACTGTCAAAAGAGAGAGAGAGAGAGAGAGAGAAGAGAGAGAGAGAGAGAGAGAGAGAGAGAGAGAGAGAGAGAGAGAGAGAAAAAAAGAATGAATGCTTGTACACGTGTACTATTAACATAGATTTCAATTTTTTATTTTACAAGAAACTTTAAAGAGACATTTAAAATTCTCTATTTTCATAGTACATTTTAAGGTTGATTGTGACTTTGTATTTTCCAAGAACAAATTGTAATGTAATGTACGAATGAACTATTTTTGTAACTGAAAATTTTTGAAAAAATATGATATCAATATCTGCCACACGTCGAGAGTCTGGTCGCAGGTTTTTGTGGAGGTTTTTACCCAAGTATGAATATCAGACCTATAATTTTCCTTCACTGCAGATCAATAAATAGTAAAATCAATTGAACATAAAGTTTTTCTTATATAGTGATAAATAGAGTGAGCTGAGCGATCTTCTGTTGACGGGACGTGTGCCCTACACGCTGCTGTTGCCCGTCCCGGAAACGGGGCCTGTCCACCGTGACAATTCGCGAAGATCAAGCGTCAGTAGATGTTGCCCTAAAAGGGTGAAATCCCCAGAAACTAGGCAACTTTAATGCATTTAACTAACCTCTGTGACAAGCAGTTGATAAACGTCAACAACAGCTGCAGCCAATTAAAAATTAACACTGACAGCTTTTTTAATTTTCCCGCCTACTTTCACGCCAATCGCCAATCAACCTTTTATTTATCTCCCTATCAGTAGTTCAAGTAGATGTCGCCCACTCCGTGATTTTCGCGAATTAATTAATAATTTGTCATGTTATAAATATATTTAAATTATATATTCATTGGGCTGCTTAAAAATGTAGATTTGAATATTAAGAGCGAAGCTCGGTGACCAGATATTAATATAATTATTTAAATATTAGAATTTATTTTAAACATAAGAAATTGTAATGTAACATTTTAAACTGAAAACATTTAATATGAAAATTTAATATTAGAAGCTTTTGTATTTGGCCAAGGGTTAGACAATAAAAAGAAAAATTAATTGTAGGAGAGAAAAGGACGAAGATAATGAAAGAAACGAACAAACCGTTTCAGACTGAAAATAATTGGAAAAATGACAAGAGTGGGGGTTCGCTGATAAATAGCATGAAAAGGAGCAATGATGTTCTTTTTAAGTGTGCTAAAACAATGGAAGGCTGAAGTTATTTGACGTGAGAAAAGTAAGTTATAAAATTGGAAAAAACTGTACGGATAAGTAAATTATGATTGAAAAGATTTTAAGGAAATTAAATAATTAAATGATAAAGTATTCTAAATTAATGCTGAAAAAGTTGGGGTACTATTGAAGTTAATTTGGGCGTTTAATGAACATGTGGGATTAAATTTGACGTTTTTTGCAATTTCCAAATTTTCAAAGTTATCAAGAAGAAATCTATTACTCGCTGTATGTAGAACTCTAAAACCAGAGATAGAGTCGAAATCATGTCCAGTATCTAGAAGGTGGTTAGCGAAATGGGGTGTTGGTATTAAGGCATCTTGTATGTTCCCTCAAGCGCACTTTAAAATTTCGGAAAGTCCTTCCAACATAGGAACAAGGGCAAGTGGAGCAAGTTAATTTATAAATTCCGGATTGGTCCATGATGTCGACTTTATCTTTGTTTCTGATAAAAAGTTTACTTATGGAATTGGAAGATTTGAAAGAGACTTTAAAGGAATCTTTGAACAAGTTTGCTATTCGATAAGAGAAGCTACCTATAAAGGTAAGTGATAAATACTTACGATTGTCTAGCTCGACCATTGAGGGGTTAGTTATATAAGCATTATTCTGATTGATTTTATTTTTGTTTTTATTAAGCATTTTATCTATTAAATTACAATCGTAATTGTGGAAACTGGCTATTTGTTTGATAGTATCAAGCTCTTTGTTGAAATTTTGTAAAGAAAGTGGGACTTTTAATAGACGTTCTAAGTAACAATTAAATGATGCTAATTTATGTGAAATAGGGTGGTTAGATAAGTTGTCTATAACAACACCTGTATGTGTTGGTTTTCTAAAAATATTAAATTCAAACTTCTGGCTACGAAGATGAGAAATAGTCAGGTCAAGGAAGTTGATAGATTTGTTGTTCTCGATTTCTAAAGTAAATTTTATGTTGTTATGTATGTCATTGATGAAGTTTAGAAAACTATTCAACTTATCTAAGTTACCAGTCCATAGTATTAAAATGTCGTCTACGTATCTATAGTAAAATTTAATATCTGAGTAAAAAACGTTATTCTGTAAAATGTTGATATTCTCAAAGTTATGAATGAATATATCGGCGAATATAGGGGATAAGGGGGAACCCATTGCTGGGCCAGTCTTTTGTGTGAAAATTTCGTTATTAAAGGAGAAAAAACTTTGTTCGAGGCAGACTGTTAGTAAATTAATGAGTTCGATGAGTTCATTGTCTGACAAATTAGAATTGGATAAATGTGACCTGATGAAATCCAATACTTCTGGTATTGGTACGTTAGTAAAGAGATTAGATACATCTAAAGAAATTAGATAATCTGTGTCTCCAACATGGACATCCTTGATCCTATCTACCAATTGAATACTATTATTTACTGTGTGGATAAAACGATCTTTGTAATGTTCTTTGAGAATTTCATTAAGCCATTTTGAAGTATGGTATGTTGGGGAATTTACAAAAGAAACAACTGGTCTAATGGGTATATCTTGGAAAATATTTGTCTTATGTATTTTAAGTAGTCCATAAAGGCGTGGTATTAGTTTGTAGTCGGGTTTGAATTTATTGTACAGAGATGTAGTGATTAAGTTTATGCTGTTTTTTAAAATGTTCTTGAATTTAGTATTATATTTATTAAGGGGGTTGTTAATTCTTTCAAAGTCATTAGTATCTAAGAAATTATATATTTTTGCCAGATAGTCAAATTTGTTCAGTAAAATGAGGCAATTGCCTTTGTCAGCTTTAGTTAGTATTAAATTATTGTCTTTTATTTTTTTAGAAATATTTTTAATAAGTTTGTCATTAAAAGTTCCAGAAGGGCGATCTATAGTAGAGGAAGATGTTTTTTCCATATGAGGAAATATCGTTAGTGACTGGGTTAAACTTAATGCCATTTTTGAGGAAATCAGTTTCTTCTTGTGTGAGGACACAATCAGAATAATTAATAAGTGGGGTATGGAAATTAACTAATGTATTAGGTTCTGAGTTTCCATGATTATTATTTGTATTAGTGATAAGAAAATGTAATTTTTTATTTAATGTTTTCATTTTAATAATATATTGAGAAGCAATATAAGATTTAAAAAATAGTTCAAAATTTCAACAAATCATACGTGGACTTTAAACGCAAGTCTACGTAATACAATTTCTGGTATTAGGTCCTAATTTCGTCCTTGACCATGAGCAGTTTCAATCTGGAGAGGCACCTTCTACTGTGAGAAGAAAGCTGCTCCCCATGGACTTTGATGTTGATATATTTAGGTGTTACATGTTCTTGGAGACAACGATTATTAAAGTAAATGCTACAATTAATTGTCATCCTCCTAACGGAGAGTTTCCTGAAGTTACTGGCTAGAGTTGCTGGACTGGCAGTGTGATTTAAAGTAGGGTTAGCCATATGTGAGTAATAATTATTGAAGGTATGGAAGAAAAAGTCCTTTTTATCTCAAAAGTTATTTATTGAAGGTGCGACCGGTTTCGGCGATCAAATCGCCATCATCAGGCCCTGCGTGGAAAAATTATGGAGTTAAAAAACAAATTTGTTAAGTTACATGATTTTAAGGAATTTATTTTTATTTTTTTTTATTTTTATTTTTAATTTATAATTTAATTTAATTTTATTTCAAAAGTTATGGTGAGTTTTGCGTTTGTGAAAGCGGATGAAAGCGGTTTTGTTTTTCCTTTATATATAGTTATATTTCCGTAACCCACGCTAACGAACTTTCTAGAACAATCGTGCGACCCGGGAAGGGATAAAAATTTGAAGCGAAGAGCTTCGAGACAAATTTAAACTCAGTGCTTCTTTAACTGCGAATCAGGTTAGACCCTCCGTTGACATCAGCTCAACGTAAAAATATTTCATCTTCACAGTGGTACTTTGCTGCGTATCAGGCGGTCCACTTTATTGTTCATTTTATATTCAAATTTAAACTCAGTGTGTCTCTAGCTGCGAATCAGGCTAGGACCCTCCAGTGTCTATTCATCACTCATCCAGAACACACGCAAAAAATATTTTCTGACTGATGCGGTCTTTTTAGTTTTTTTTACCTATGTGCTAGTGTTTGTTAAGCACATATGGTACTTATAATACTTTGTTCATTGATTACCAGTTAATGTAATCCTTTGTTACGTTGTTGTTTATTTATTTAACTTAAAATAAATCGTTAAATAAAAGTGTTAGTTGTTTTTGTCCATGGAGTGGGGAAGACAAAGAAATACAGTCCACTTAGAATACCACGATGCAGTTTAAAAAGGCGGTAACACATTGTTGGCCGTCCTGGGAAACTGGCACAACATAGGGTTTATTCCAGAACTCTCAACATGGTCCATTCGAACCGGATTCAAATCAGAAAAACTTCGTTACTTCTCCAGGACCTCATCATGGTCCAATCGACCCGTATTTAAACCAGAGAAAAAATTTCTTCAACTCTCCAGGAATAGTTCCAGAGATTTTCTTCCAGGTTCCTGAGCGATTCCAGAGATTCTTTTCCATGATCCTGAGCGATCCAGTTCGTCTTCGTCAACTTCATCAGTAGGCCTATAGTGGCTTAAAAACTTCAAGCAACCGTCAAACCTTCAAGCAAATCTTAACCACTTAAAAGCGGTCCGATAACAATCGTAGGCTAGTGGTAAATTAATGCACACATTTTTCGTTATATTTACGTACCTGTCAAAAATTATTGTTCACTTGTTCATTACATATACTATGAAACCTTTAAATTAACAATTTTCTATCCGAAAACCGATTATGTTTGTGATAAAATTGTTATTTTAAACGAACATGAATTTTAGTTGATTTAGGTCTGACATATTATATTATCTATCACACCGATATCAATGATATTGTAAATATTATGAAGTGATAAATTTTCTAGAGGCAAAATGGCCTAGTGAAGTAAATCAATGCCAGCCAGGATCGGATTTAGTTTTTGTTTCTTGAAAGGTTTATGATCTATTTGCCAGATTTAATTTTTCCTCTATTTACTTAGTGAGGATCAAACGTGTGTGAAGTTTCGAGCAAGGGGTCAAAATTGGTCGAAATTTATAAAAAAATTAGGATTTGTATTATTTCCAATTTCGAAATGAATAGAAAAAAGTTGGCAGATATCTAAATATCATTTTTGGGAGAAAATATTATATTTTCCAATGTATTTTATTATCCCATCCCCAGTTCGCTTTGGAACGCACTATCATATGGAACTTCCGAGAATATTGCTCCCAACTCTGATTTATAAACATATTAATGCAGATTTATTCTGGATTATAGGCAACAGGACTTTTCAATCAGAAGCGTTCGCCTCCGAAATTACATTCCTCGATATTTAGAGATCAGTTTTAGGAATAGCTCGACTTGCCGAAGTCAAACTGTAATTTTAAATTCATTAAACAAGCAAATTTTTTATCATCTCAGCTCTAATGCTCTCATAATCGTCAGTTCTCTGATTCCCTAGGACCTGACTTAAAGCTTTCCAATTAAAAAATTTCTTCCTTACATTTAGCTTGCGACATTCGGCTGAATATTCGACTCAATTATTCAAAGCAGTCACTCTGTTTATCAAACGCTTTCACAAACTGACTCATATAGCCCAATTTGATATGCAAGGGTGGAAGGATGCCTTTCGACGCTGCAGTACGAATATTACTGACTATTATAAAATTATCGGATGTAATTTTAAGATCACCATAAAGTCCAAAAAAATAATTTTCCTTATGAATTCTTCATTTTCCAAATTACCCGGGTAGGGGACCATTTTGATAAATGGCTCGTAAAAGACACTCATTCAGAAAATCGTAAACGGTGTCACATAAAATTTTGTAATACGCGAATATATCGTGACTTAAAGTAATAAAAAAAGAATGATTTCCTGAATTAAGGGCTGTAATACTTTTGTTTACACAACGTATAAAGTGTGTTTGTGTTGAGTATTCATGACAGTTTGGTTAAAGGTGGAAGTGCTGACATGCACACATAAGCGGGTGAAGAGTGAATAAAAATAAAATAAATTATGGGATTTTTTTCAATAAATCATAAGACCAATTATATATCCGAAATGTCTGTATTTTGGAATCACCTCCGAGCATCCGTAGGATCCTGGAAGTTTAAATACCCTTTCCTTCTTCTTCACACTTTACCATCTTTATTATTGCATATACAGGGTGGCCAAATAAGAATGCGAGGTACTGTATCTGTGAAACTATCCATCGTAGTTTCTGAAATGACCGCTAGGGGGCGTAACTGCAATCTTGAATCTAAGAGAGTTATGTTTCTGTGAATTCCGCTATATTAACCTAACAAAAAAATACCTGATCTTTAACGAAGAAGATAATCCGAACCTTTTTTGTTTGACAATTTTTGCTGTATCTCTAAGAATAAAGTAGTGGGGGGAATTCGAAAGTTTCAGTAAAAAACACCCTGTATATTCGAAACGGCCGAGCCGATTTTAACAAACTTGGGCTAGTTGAAAAGAGCTATTCTTGGGCTACAAATGCTATAATATTTGCAGTTTTTTTTAGTTTCAGATGTCGCCGCTAGAGGGCTTTTTTCGACATTTCGACAGAAATGGTTAATTTTCTCAAAAAAATTAAATGCATTGGTATAATTTCTTTTTCATGAAATGAAATAAAAGGAATTAATTAGTTTAAAAAATAAAAATTTAAGGGTTTTCCGTATAAAATTTTCTTTGGCCTAAATTTTAGGTTAGATATCGAGATGCGGTTGTCGGGAGCTTGTTTAGGCATCATTTAGCTACTTTTTCATGAAAAAGAAATCATACCAATGCATTTAATTTTTTTGAGAAAATTAACCATTTCTGTCGAAATGTCGAAAAAGGCCCTCTAGCGGCGACATCTGAAACTAACAAAACTTCAAATATTATAGCATTTGTAGCACAAGAATAGCTCTTTTCAACTAGCCTAAATTTGTTAAAATCGGCTCAGCCGTTTCGAATATACAGGGTGTTTTTTACTGAAACTTTTGAATACCCCCCACCACTTTATTTTTAGAGATACTGCAAAAATTGTCAAACAAAAAAGGTTCATATTATCCTCTACTTTAAAGATCAGTTATTTTTTTGTTAGGTTAATATGGCGGAATTCACAGAAACATAACTTTCTTAGATTCAAGATTGCAGTTACGCCCCCTAGCGGTCATTTCAGAAACTACGATGGATAGTTTCCCAGATACAGTACCTCGCATTCTTATTTGGCCACCCTGTACAAAAAAGAAATAATATTTATAAAAAATAATGATTTCACGAAATGCAACAAAAAAGATTGTTTTTTGTCTTGTAAAATTTTGTATATTAAAAATTTTTTTGAGTGATATTTTTTCCTGATTATTATTTATAACAGAGGCTCAAAAAAGGATTTTTGCCGCCATGATTTAGTAAAATATTATGGAATTATAAATCATTCTATGGCAGAGAAAATCTATTTGGTGTACTATTAAATTAAATTAATTAAACCTGGAAAAAATATTAAAGGAGATACGACTCATTGATTTTTTCGAAAATCATCTAAAAATCTAAATTTCTAGTAAACGTAAAAAAATTCCAAAATGAAAGTATGAAAAGATCGTAAAAAAATCTTCCCCACCAAAGACTTTTTTTAATATGATTATTTTAACTTTGATTTTACTTATTTCGATGTATTTTAACCTAAGATCAAATTGGACCACAGAATTTCGATCAGTGTTTATATATTCCATAAAATCTGATATAACGGATTTTTCCAACGAAAATTCTAACAGAACTTCAGAAAATCGTTCATCTTTCTTTAAAAAAATCGTACGACTTTTGGAGTTTTGTTAATCGATTTCTTATGAAGTTTTACCTCTAGTAAAGTATATAAATCTTACAGTCTGGTTCACAAGTGCCATTTCCCTCGAAACCTGATCGCCACCACCGAAAATTAGGATTTTGGGCTCATTCGATTCGGAATGGCATCTAAAACGTTCTATCAAAATTCCAAAATGGGCTGAAAAAAAATGCAAAAGTTATAAACAATTAAGTAAAATAAAAAATAAGGGTTTGGTTTTTTTGAAATATTTCAAAAACTATTTGAGATAATCGAAATTTGAAAAAAATCCTTAAAGAGCAGGAAATTTCCTAAAAAAAGTCCTAACACCCGGAACTGTACCAACAACCCTTATAATTTTAATTAGGCGGCGAAAATAACGGTAAAAACGCTTAGTTCTGACACGTGAACTAACAAAATTATTTTAACTGATTAAATATTAATATTAAGGAATAAAAAACTAAGTACTGGGTACTAAGTAGACATATCAATAAACAATAATCCGTCAACAAAAAATTTTTATCACAATTTTATTAGTTATCCTTTTGTTAATTAGTTAATTTTCACCATTTTAATGTTAACATAAAAACGCTGATTATTTCAAAACAAGAAATCTAGAATTTTTTTTGATTTCTTTGAGCTAATCTTAAAAGAGTTTAGAAGAGATCCCCGTTGGAAAAATTCAAAAATTTTGATTTTTCGTTTTTTTATTAACAATCAAAGGCATTAAAAGGAGGAAATTTTTTTTTTCCAATCATTGTTAATATTTTGTTTTCTTATTGATAAAAGCCATATAACAATAATTTTTTTTATTTTTAACTAACATTATTTAAATAATTGTTATAAACAAATGCATTGTTTATAATATTTTTGAAAACTTTTTCTTTGGAATCCTCCCGAAAAATCGTCCTTTAAAAAAATTTTTTTATTAACAAAAATCGCACTTGTTAATTAACAATTTTTTTTGTTACTAAATATTAATATTAAGGAACCATTTTTTTTTAAAAATCATCATTTATTATGTTCTTTCGTTTTATAAAAAAAATTATTTTTTTATTAACTATTCATTTGTTCATTAAAAAAACAATTTGTTATAAACAAATGCAATTTTACGCAATATTTTTTTTTAAATACTTAAAAATATTACAAAAACAACCATATATATTTTTTTATTGAAAAAATTTTTTTATTATTTTTTATTTAACTTTTAAAAATATTGTACTTGTAGTTTTCTTTCTGTTTTTACTCATGCCTTTGATTGTCAATAAAAAAACGAAAAATCAAAATTTTTGAATTTTTCCAACGGGCATCTCTTCTAAACTCTTTTAAGATTAGCTCAAAAACATCAAAAAAGTCCTAGATTTCTTGTTTTGAAATAATCAGCGTTTTTATGTTAACATTAAAATGGTGAACATTAACTAATTTGCAAAAGCATAACTAATAAAAAAATTGTGATAAAATTTTTTTCTTGACGGATTATTATTTATTGATATGTCTACTTAGTACCCAAATTTTTTTATTCCTTAATATTAATATTTAATCAGTTAAAATAATTTTTTTAGTTCACGTGTCAGATTGGGACGATGCACGCGGCAGCCGAACTACGCGTTTTTACCGTTATTTTCGCCGCTTAATTAAAATTATAAGGGTTGTTGGTACAGTTCCAGGAGGTAGTACTTTTTTTTAGGAAATTTCCTGCTCTTTAAGGATCTTTTTTCAAATTTCGATTATCTCAAATAGTTTTTGAAATATTTAAAAAAAACCAAACCCTTATTTTTTATTTTACTTAATTGTTTATAACTTTTGTATTTTTTTTCAGCCCCTTTTGGAATTTTGATAGAACGTTCTAGATTTTCGGTGGTGGCGATCAGGTTTCGAGGGAAATGACACTTGTGAACCAGACTATTAAAAAAATCTTCCCCATTAAAGATGAATTTTTTTAAATACAATTATTTTAACTTTAGTTTTACTTATTACGATGTATTTTAACCTATAAAGATCAAATTTTATCACAGAATTTCGATCAATGTTCATATATTCCACAAAATCTGATAAAACTGATTTTTCCAAAGAAAATTCAAACAAAACTTCAGATAATTGTTCATCTTTCTTTAAAAAAATCGTACGACTTTTTATGAAATAATTATTAAAGAAAAAGTTAATTTAAGTTTTCGTAATATTTTTGAGATTTAATTCGCAAAGCTACATCCTTGAAGCCGATCCTGTCTACGAGTTTATTTATTCTGTCGGATGTTTCCGGCGTCTACCAAATTTAATTATTAACAGTTAGTAATATCTTGTATGATGCGGCGAATCCGTGAAGCTGCAGCGAAAAGATATGTGGCCGTTATTAAAATTTTAATGAAAATAGCGAGCCAATCTATGTGTGGCTGAGAAAATAGAACAGGTTGAGTTAGTTATGGATAGATAATAATTATTTATGCTCGAATAATATAAAACAGTAAAGTAAGCAAACTTCTATTAGTGCATGAATCCATAATCTAATACTTTCTTGTATTTTTTTCGACTGTACATTAAATACACAAGTGCATGTTTCATTTTTCAATCTAGCATTAATCAATTTCCTATTAATTTTAGATTTCTGGACCATTTTCAATCTAAAGTCAATATCAATTGATGTTAAGGCTTAGATATTTTTATCTATATTTAACTTTGAAGGTTAAAAGTTTACTTAACTTAAATCCTTATATAAAATTAAATAAATTAGTGCAAATATTTGCCAAACTCCGTCTAGATCGGATGGCAGTACGGCACTGGCAATCATATAGACAGGGTTGCCAATAGCCTTTACCGGTTTACTCACAAAATTTTTGTGGATTACTCACAATTGCTCACAATTTCAAAATATCAATAGTAAGCCAGTTTTTTTAAAATCGTAAATGAACTAAAAAAAAACCTCTCGATAAATCAGGGTTCTTAATATTAGAGGGGCTATGAAATAAGTGAGCATTTGGACAAGAGGGTAACTGAAGAAAGGGAGAGGCTACGTAATTGTAGGGCTGTACTGAATTTGCTAATTTTAGTTATATTTGCTAATAACTAACCTTCAATGATAAAGTTATCCATTCACGATCGTTCCAATCCATCCTCAAAAGTCAAACCGATTGTTATTACCTTGAAATTATTTCGAAGCTAAAATATGGCGCAAATTCTATTTAGGGTTGACAGAGAATAGTTACTCTTCTTAGGCATTGTACCTATCTGTTTGAAAAGCGATCTGAGAGCAATTTTGAAGTGTTTTTTTGAAGATACAATTTCAAGGTCATTAATATTTTTAAAAAATCGGAACTTGTTAGGGTAAATCACACAAAGACAAAACATTCCCCCAACACGCTGTGACATCTAGTGTCCTAATAGTAGGAGAACTGGAGCCGAAAAACTCTTTGATCTTTGATATGGACAAACTCGATTAAAACTCATTGTATTACTAAACAGGATTACATATCCGAGCTCTCCGACACTTTCAGTGGTGCAGGATGACCAAAGTGGCCATTTTTTTCTTAAACACAAACTATCGATGATACGTGTGATTTTTTTTTTGGATGGAAGATTATAAGCTACTTAGTATATATTCCAACTCTCCGACAGCTACGGTGGTGCAAACTTGGTGGCTGACAGGGGTTAAGTTGCCAAAAATTAAAAAAAAACAAATCACAACTGATATGTCGGAGAAATTGACTACTGCTTTCTCATTATAGAATAAATCATGTGTGAAAATCTCCGACAGCTACGTTGGTGCATAAGGCAGTAAAATGGGAGTTTATAGACGCGCCCCCGAGCCTCGCGCCATTCACGTTTATCATATGCATACGTATTTTATCGATAAAAACTCGTACAAATTCAATTTTTTATCTGAAAATTAACATTTTTATGTTTATTGGGTAATTTTATAATAATTTATAACATATGTACTATATGTATATCATCAGATAGATATAATATTGAATCTCCAAGTATATTATTCAACCACTAAATTCGGTAACATAATTTTCTTTGTTCCAAAGTTGTAAAATTTAAAAATATATAATCTCTAAAAATGAACAGATATACAAAATATTACTGTAAAAGAGTTCTTTGTTTTATTTTGTTGATTTATTATAATATACTGAAATGGAATTTAATATTTTAAAATGAAATAGAAATTGAACATTATCAAAATTATAATAATCAGGTAAAATTAAATTATAAATTGAAGAAAATAAATACCAAGACTATGCCCAATCCTATATTTCTTCTTAAGATTAATTTGTCACCTAAAAATAAAGAAACCATATTATTAAAATACAATTTAGAAAAATAAACAAAATAATATTTTATAGATAAGGAGAAACGTTAAAGGTGAACTTACCTAAGGGATTGATTTATTGTGAGATCCTTATTATTAGAAAAATCCTTCTTAATAAAGCTCTGATAGTAACCTATAAAAATTAAAATCAAAATTAAATCATATTCAAAATTCAAAATTTTATTAACATTTTAATTTGGGACAATCTTTATAATAAAAAATAATCATAGGACAATCTGTATAGCAAAATGAAATAAGGGTTGTGACAACTATTTAAAATGAAATAACAGCATACCAACTTTAGTAACTAAATTATAAATTGATAAAATGTAGAGAATTGAAAACCAGAATATAGATGGAAAGTAATTTATTTGTTATAATTGAAATTATAAAATTCAAAAAACATAAAATCGTAAATAAAGTATAACATCATCAAAAGTTTGAAATAATTTGAAAATTTCTGCATGACGTAAAAGGGTAACATAGCAACAGGAAAAAAAAGAAGGTTAGTTAGTTGGGAGATAGTTAAAAAAAAATTACTGCAGGTCAGAAACAAACAGTGTGTTTAAGTGAGGTTAAGTCTGACATTCTTATTACTGTATTTCGGGTGTACCAACCTTCACAAAGTTAAAATTTATTGCGTAAAATTTGAATTTCTAGATATAAGATATCATTGAGTGTGTGTTGGGTGAATGTAACTCATAATAGTAAATAGTCTTTTGTGTAAACAAATTTTTCTTCGAATCTATATTAAATAAAATCATTCTAAATTTGAAACAACACTTTATTTTTTTTTATACAGAAACTATCAGTAGTTAGAAAAAAACTTGAACTCACAATCGAAGAATCCCTGAGATTGGAAGATTGACAGATATAAAATTGAGCATAGTCGTGGTGGTATATTAAAATTTTACATTTTTTGAAATATCATAACAACATTATTTAAAATTCTAAATTCGAACAATAACCAAATAAATTTATTAGTAAAACATTATTTAATTAAAAGTTACGATTTCGAAAAATCATAACACAAAAGTTACGATTTCAGACAAATCATAACAATACCTTTATACACAAGCGTCAAGATCAGTAGCTTTTTAAAAACCATTGCTCACATAGATAATTGACACTCGCTTGCTTAGACCTAACAAAACAATAATTTATTTCATTAAAATGGCGTGTATTTTTAAATTTTGCACGGTTGAAAATGAAAAAGTAATATTATTTAATGAAAAGACATTGAAAACCTGCAGAGACAAACTAGAAATTAGAATAACGTGCAATATTAAATATAGTGATGAGGTTCTATACCGGAAGAAATTGACAATTTGCATGGGTATCATCGAACCTCCTACAGATTGTTTACGACTGCGAATAAATTAGTCATAGAGCAGTATAAAAAAATTAAATGTAATATTGGTAAGTAATTGTCATAACAGTTATTTTCTATATGTATTTTTATTTCTGTATTATGAAAGTATTTTATATATTATTTCTCCCGTTTCTCATGTCTTTTTAGTGATTTTTTCCTTCATTTATAATGAAAGTTTTTCGTTTTTCTCGTTATTTCTTATCGTCGTGTTTATAAAATTTAAGATATTCACAACTAAAATGAATTTAATGTATTTCAACATTTCTTCTTCCTCAATTGTAAACTCCATTTTACAATTATATAATGCTCGATATAATGATTTTAACAGATCAACCAGGAACTTCGATGTCAGCAACTGAAGCTTTGGAGGCAAGAAGTACTCCAACACCACTAGAGAAATAATTACAAATATAACATTATTTTTCACCTATGTATTAAATTAACTGTGAAATCATAAATAATATTTCCTTCTTGGGTATAGCTCATTCAACCAACTTATGTCTCTAAACGATTAAACGGAATTCGCAGAAAACCTCTGTTGAAGTGAAAGGCACGGTAAACTGCACTGGTGTTCTTTCTTAATATTTAACAGTTTGCTAAAATTAAATATATTTACCAAAATCCAGTGCGTAAACTGCAAACAAAGTTTTTCAGCGAATTATGTTAATCTTTTAAAGACATAAGTTGGTTGAATAGACTATAGCTAAGTATTTGCAAGTGAAATTAATTATAATGAAATATATAATTCAATTCAACAAAAATGGGGTAAGTTAATTATTACATTAATAAACATAAAAATGTTAATTTTCAGATAAAAAATTGAATTTGTACGAGTTTTTATCGATAAAATACGTATGCATATGATAAATGTGAATGGCGCGAGTCTCGGGGGCGCGTCTATAAAATCCCATTTTACTGCCTTATGCACCAACGTAGCTATCGGAGATTTTCAAACATGATTTATTATATAATGAGAAAGCAGTAGTCAATTTCTCCGACATATCAGTTGTGATTTGTTTTTTTTTTTAATTTTTGGCAACTTAACCCCTGTCAGCCACCAAGTTTGCACCACCGTAGCTGTCGGAGAGTTGGAATATATAATAAGTAGCTTATAATCTTCCATCTTAAAAAAAATCACACGTATCATCGATAGTTTGCGTTTAAGAAAAAAATGGCCACTTTGATCATCCGTACCTAAGTCCTGCACCACTGAAAGTGTCGGAGAGCTCGGATAACCGAGTTTGTCCATATCAAAGATCAAAGAGTTTTTCGGCTCCAGCTCTTAGACTATAAGTTGTAAGTTATGACAGAAATCACTAGATACCTTATTTACCAACTTTACTGTTATATTGGCAAACCGATAGAGTTTCAAAATTTGATAACTACTAGATCCGTAAACTTAAAGATTTTTTAAAATTTCAACGGATTTAATAAATTATCAGATTAGAATTTTTACCATTACCGATATTGTACTACTGATACTGACCTCCTAATTTCTTACAATTTTACTCACAATTGCCCTTTACATACAAAATGACTCACAAATGTGAGTAATTACTCACAAATTGGCAACCCTGCATATAGAAAACAAGTAACCGATCGGTCGCTGTTTCGTGTGTAAAATAATTCTGTTTTTTCCGCCGGTCGGTAAAATAACCGGTCAGAGGATACACCACTCGTGTGCAAGGGGCCTAAGACGTTGGGATTAATTTAAAATGTTTTCGAAAAAAAGATTCATTTGTTTATAGTTTATTTTTATCGGATTTATTTACATACATTTTTTAAAACCTCAAATTCTTTTCTGCGTTAATTAAAATTTTTCGATGATGAAGCACGTATATCATATCCGGGTTTCGAAGTACTTAAACGATATTCCGTAAAATACAGCGTTACCACATCATGCTTCTCCGTTTTACATATCCAGCGCCGTTCCTAAAGGAATGCCCTCCAGAAAGGCAGGAAAAGGGTCAGCGTGCGTGTCTACTAAATTCTAATTAACATTAACATTGCACATTGCGTTACTCTAATTATACAGGGTGCGTCCACATATACTAGAGAATAAATATTATCCCAAATTTCCAGTTCAGTAAGTATTATATTTTGTCGTGCTTTACTTGTTTTATGGTTTTTATCGCTTCTTTTTTGCTTATGTTTTCTATCGGTAGTAATTTTCTCCTCTCCTCACAGTGTCCCTGAAGGAGCTCTAGGGGCGACAAAAATGTAGACAAAGTCTGAATGCACGACTGTTTTCTGGACCATCCAAGAGTTCGAAAAACGCCAAGAACGAAATCGGACCAGATCGTATAAGCCCAAAATCACCATTTTTATTTTTATTTATTTATTTGTTTTAAATTTTTTGTTGTTTCTTATTTGAATAAACATGGTCCGAATATTAGGGTTACAAGGATTTTTTGGAAGAAATCACGTCAACATTTTTTTTGTAAGTCATAAAAAGGTTGTTTTATTAAGATTTAGGAACTGGAAATTTGACTGCTAACCCACAGATTTTTGTATTTACACATTTGAATTATCATGGTCTGAATATTAGGGTTACAAGTTTTTTTTTAAAAAAAGCACATCCAAATATTTTTTTTAAGTCATAGAAAGGTTGTTTTAATCAAGGTATGGATTGATACAGGTGTGTCATACTCCGCATTACATAAATTATATATGGCGGGAAGAAAATTCAGTAACAGCTTTTTTCAGACGCGATCCGTAAGAAGGATCATTAATGATATTAATTTTATACCGATTCCAGAACTTTATGAATTCACGATGTATAGATTCCCCAGCTTGTTCCGACCAAATCCCAAGGTTGCTTTTTTCGAGGAACTGTACACATTGCTCAAGGTGTTCGAAAATCACATGGATCTTCAAACTTGTCGAAACCCCTGTTGCTTCAAAGCTCGTCCTCAGTTCATGAAGGTGTTTTGTCAATTGGTCTCCATGTGGGCTGCTTGAAAAAGCACAAGTTACCACCTTATCCATAGCCTTGAATGCACTTATGAAAGGAACTAGACAGAAGGCTCCCACCTCTTCGAAAATATCTGGATCATTCCGTTTATCGGCTTGCCTCAAGAGCATCCGGCAACCATTACCTTCAAATATCTCGCCATGGTAATTCTTGGCTACAATTTTTAATTTTTGCGGCCAAATGAGTGCTTTCTCGCGACCCAGGAGAGGCACCAAGCCGGTCCAAAATAAATGATTTACAAAGCCCTGCATTATATGTAATTCAGGTATTATACATTTTTCGATGACCAAGAGATCGTCAGCTTCCTCAAAAAGTGGCCGGTTTATAGTGCTGCGAGAATTTTTGGCATTCTTCTTATTGGCTCCACTGGCTTGAAAAATCTCATAGTCTTTTCTAAGATCACCAAAAGCTTTTAATTTTTTTTGTTCATCAGCGTCATCGTTGGGTTCGGAAGTATGCTGCCTCATATTTTGCAAGGTAACGAAGCAGTACGGGCATGGGTAGCTAGATGTCGCTGTTTGCTGCCCAATAATCATCAAAATCAATTTAAAATCTGCCACGAACTTGAATGGAATATCATTTAGTTTTATCAAATCACACAAAGTTTCAATATTCTGATGAGTTTCTTTGATATTCGGAACGATACATAATATAATCAATTTATGAACACTGGTAGCTTTAGACTCAGCCGCAGAGGAACCTCCCTCAGAATAGAGTTTCCTCCGTTTTTCTGGTTGGTAGGCTTCAGAATCGACGAAGTCTTCTGGTAGAATACTCATGGATATCTTAAAAAATCCTTGGCCACCGTCAGCCATGACTTTTATCACGAAATTCCCCACTAGACCTCGCGCATCTAATACTGCCTCCAAAATTTCAGTAGCATCGGCGTAAATAACGACTCTCTCTTGCTTCATTTGTGATTTTTCTACGTCGAATGCAACAACTGTATCTTGATAGCATTCTGCAAGAGTTTTGGATTTCTCATAACTATGGTCGCGATAATGTGGTGGAACGGAAATTCTGCCAGCTGAACTCCGGAGAAAGTTGGTCATTTTCTCCATTTGTCTCCCAGATAGTCCGCAAGTTACTTGAAAATTGTCCAAGTTTTCAGCGATGAAGATCACATTTTTTTTCGGACATTCTGAAAGGGTGACCTGTCTTTGTCTACCTCCAGTACTCAATGAGACTTGCCCATTCAATTGAGATGTCGCCATTTTGTCTCGCAAAATCGTATTGGCGATTTGTTCTTGTTGATTCTGTGGAAGCGCCATCACAACTTTCAAGGCATTTTGCTTCTTAGAAGCCGCGAGAGAACAACGATGTCGATGGCCTCTCCCTAATTCTTGAAAACATAATTTACAAATTTGGACAGAAGATTGAATTCGAGGTTGATTTTTGGCGAATTTGGGCGGCTTTCTAATACTGAACTAGAGCTTGCATATTGCCCATTTGAGGAATCGATTGGAGGGCATTCCACACGAAGATGTCCACGACCCCTTGCTTGTTTTGGTGGTCGCCTCAAGCTAGCAGTTTGGCAAATGTAACAATTGCA